>APFE030944974.1:32515-45343 GCA_000404065.3 Pinus taeda
TGAATGGTACACTAGCTGGTACGCGGGGTCTGCCTAGTAGATTCCAATCGAAGGAAACGACTAGGTTGCTTGGAGGTGGGACTGAATAGACGGCCGGATATGACTCTGATGAACTTCCTTCCTGCGGTAAAGGAACGGGTAAACCACCCCCAAGTTCATCGGAGTCTGTGTTTACGAAAAGAATTTGAACGGTGTCGTTCTCTTTCTCTTCAGTGATGGTATCATTCAAAGACGAACCTTCTAAAGGCAAGACCGGGTCAACTGCCACCTCAACCTATTGAATTTCGTCTGGTATGGCTTCATAGGGTTCATTTTCAATGATAGACGTTTCGGCCGACCACAATGGCGTGCCAACCGGATTTTCAACCAGTGGTGGACTCGGCAAGAGTTTCTTATATCCAGGAGGGAGCCGTATCAGTGAAGCATGACGGTCATCCAAAACTCTTTTAGCTTCGTCTAGGAAGGGACAACGATGGACGGCGTGATCGCCTTCACACAATTTACAATGAAATTTGCGATTCCTTTTCTGTCCAGATACTTCGCTTTCATTGGTTGATGGTGTGCTTTCAACATGATCATCAGAGGTTGACGACACCAGATTGTGCAAAAAAGGAGAACATTCCCTTAATATCTGAGGGATGCAAGGACAATCTCAATGATAGTGGTCTCATTTGCAAATGACACATGGAGATTTAGGTTTAGACGGTGCGGTGTGAGGATTTTCGCTAGAACACGCATGGTTGCCCCCTTTCTCTTTTGGTTCTTTCTTCTTCTTTTCTTTTTTCTCTTTTTTCTTCTTCTTCTTCTCAGTTACTTGATCTTTAGCTTTACCAGCTTCATCATTCGAAGAGGAAGGAGGAGAGGGAGAAACAGACGAAGTAGAAGGCTGGGGGCTAACTCTAGTATCATCTAGTTGCTGACTTGACTATTCAGGAATTACGGTATTCTGAACGACAGAGGTAGAGAAGAGACATACGGGAAAACCAATCATCAACCCTGGAAGTGACAATGTGGCCATATGGGGTGCACCAACATCTCCCCAAGAGGAGAAAGGACTAGGATTTCCTCCAAGGGGAAATCCTTGGTTGGTAGACTCCATTTTTCTCAACCTAAAGACCAACGAGAGAACTTGTGATGTTATTCCGATTAAAATAAATTTTAGACGCTTTGACACAACTTGTTTTTTCGATTTTTAAGAGTCGAGAAAAAACAAAAGATGACTCTAGTCACCTTCGATTTTTAATGAACCTGAAGTGATAAGTTCTCAGTTGGACCTTTTCCTTTCAGGAGTCTGAAAAGGAACAAAAGAGACTTCTCTGCAAATCTAGACAGAGGGATTACCAAACCAAGCAACAAACTACAGAATAATTTTTATGGTACGGAAGTCAATCTTCCCGAATGTTGTGTTCAGTGCATTGCGATCAATAGGGCGACAGACACGGCTTCCTAAGGATAAAGGATATAGCCTATTGTGGTCTCCAATATATACTCAATAGTACGTGGGAGCACAAGTCTATACTGGCACTTGTCGTCTCAAAGTGGAGGAATCACCGAACCAACAATGAAAACAACAGTTACCAAGTTTTACGACACCAAAATACGTCTCTAGCCTAGACTTCTAGATGTTGTGCGTTAGGTTCCAAAGAATTTTTAGATTCATTAAATTTATTTTATAGTTGATCTTGTTTAAAAATTTTCCTTTCAGGTTCACCGCGTGATGTGTATACAATTCCCAAAATGCAGTCTACGATGATAAACAAAGGTTTAATCTTCTTTTGGCAATGAAAATCCTAGCTACTAAGGAAAGAGAACTGAGGGTCTTTTAACAAAGAGCACAAAGCACACACTAAATGCACTGTCCTAAATCAAACCAAGCAGTTTAAATGCAAATTCACATGCATGTATTTATTTTCAGCCTTCTTAATGTATGAATGACAAGAAGAACGCTTAGTGCAAATTTGAATTATTTTCCAAAGCGGCAATACTAACAAATTTCCTTTTCAAAATGAAATGAAGATAAGGACAACACTTTGCGATTTCGAAATGAAAATTGTTTTTGACACTTGAAAAAATACTAATTCAAATCACTTACAAGAGTAATAGTATAATAGACTATCAAGAACAATGGGATTCTCTTCTATGACTAAAAACGACACTTGCGACACTTTCAGATCAAGGAACGACAGTCTGATTACGCTACTTCTTTGTAAAAGAGAACTGAAAATGGCGCACAATACATAAAAAACACTTACAGTTCTTTGCACAATGGAGGTGGAATGATGGAAGAGAAGAGGGTTTCCACAGAGGTATACTGACCATAGATAGTAAAGCTCCTGAATAGAACTTAAAGGAGTGAAGAAAAACCAAAGTCTGAAGGTAAAATTAACTTTCCCTGACTATTGCACCTGTCACATAGGGAATCTAGTATGCATCTCTCCTACTGCACATGGGAATTGCGATGCATAAAGACTTCCTTGAAGGGAGGGTGTGATAGTACCAGTGCGAGACTTTTAACCAGTCTTTGCTCACAATTTACAGTTCAGTTCAGGGATTTAGGCTGAGTAAGTGATGTTTAGTAAATGTAAATCACAGGGGTTGATCTAATGAGGTTACTAGAGCCACCACTTAGGGAAATTAGAGTGTTTGCAGATCGATTATTCAATTTATAAACAAAACCTAGAGATAGACTGAAGCAACATTGATCTACTTTGCACTTGCATAGCAAATGCAGTTCGAAGGCTAGCTAGCTTGACTTCAGGCTCCATCTATAAGTTTATAAAGCAAACAATAATAGACTAACAAACAATCTATTCGCTCCCCAGCGGAGTCGCTATCTTAGAAACAAACAAGTTAAAACTACTTTCGTTTTCCTTTATGAAAAATAGATAAGAGGGAGAACAAAGGACACCAATGTTTGTCTTGCGCTTGGTTCCTTGCTTGGTTCCTCTCCTTCTCGATAGATCTTTTCCACCCCTTCTTTGTCTATATAGCTTCAGAGAGCACCTGTGGAATCAAAGCAGCATAATACTATCGAAGAACAGAGATATATATTCATAAATAACACAAGACCAGATATGTATTAACCATACAAATGCATATACAATCAAACATACATGAATGTGGAGGAAAACTTGAATAGTTTTATTAATATCAAGAATAGCAAGAGGATTACAACCAATTGTTCTAACCCAACATCATCCTCCAGCAAGAAATCCCTTCTTCACCTCAATTAAATCTTAGATCACCCAACACTATGAAGTTGCACCAGAAAACCAACAACACTTCTCTACAAGATACAAGATTCCAGCCTCTGGATCTCTGTGATGAGGGATCCATATAGAGATGATTGTAGCGGGGTGAGTTAGCTTCTAGGATTTTGATTAGTGTCCTCTCTCTGATAGTTCTTGATTCCACTTGGATATTGATGATATCTTACTCATCCCTGGTCGAAATTAGAGAGGCAAGTGTCAGAGGGGAAGTTTCTGGAAGATTCTATGATATTCCACCTCGCAAACTGTCCTTGCCATTTGTCCATTCTCGCCCATCGCACCCTATAGAGGGACCATCCAGTATGCATCACACCCTTTACACTAGGAAGGTGATATGCATCGCACCCTCTGCACTGGGCATTCAGTATGGTTGAGTTTTGACCATTTCTGAGCAGTTTTCTGTGGAGAACTTCTGGGAGATGATGTAATCAACTGACCTTGTTCCTTTAGGTAGTGAAGCAACACTTTTAGGGACTTAGGAGCCCTCAGTTTATGGACATTTATGATTGGGGTGTAGTGCCCAAAAATCTCTATAACAGAAGTAGATGAGAGAGAACCAGAGAGTACCAACTTCAGTCTTTCGCTTGGCTCCTTTCTTGTTTCCTCTCCCCTTTGACAAATCTTTGCTGCTCCTTTCTTGCTTGTCCTGCTTCAAAGAACACCTGTAGAGTCAAAGAAAAATAATACCATAAAATCATAGATATCTACAATCATAAACAATATAGGATCAGATATATATTGGGCATACAAATGCATATATCAATTCAATATTCAAAGACATACAAGAATATGGAGGAAAACTCAAATAGATTTATTGGTAGAAGTGGTAGAAGAGAGGATTACAACCCATTGATCTGACCTAGTGCCATCCTCCTAGCATGAAAGCCCTTCTTCACCTCATGAAAAACTAGATCACCCAAAACTATGATGTTCCACAAAGAAACCAATAGCACTTCCTTACAAGATGCAAAATTCCAGCCTTTGGATCTCTAGGATGAGGGATCCATATATAGATGTTTGCAGGTGGGTGA
Organism: Pinus taeda; assembly: GCA_000404065.3. NCBI lineage: Eukaryota > Viridiplantae > Streptophyta > Pinopsida > Pinales > Pinaceae > Pinus > Pinus taeda. Next base: position 36,816 of record APFE030944974.1, read on the forward strand.
GTTAGCTTTTCATGATCTCTTACTCATCCCTGGGTGAATTTAGAGAGGCAAGTGTCACAGGAGAAGTTTCTGGAAGATTCCAGGATCATCCACCTTGCAAACTGTCTTTGCCATTTGTCTACTCTCATCCATCGCACCCCATAGAAGGGCTTTTCAGTATGCATTGCACCTCCCATGTGCATTAGGTGGGATGCATCGCAATTTGACCATGGAGCAGGTGAGATGGTCCAATTTTGACTAGTTTTGAGCAGTTTTTCATGGAGAACTTCTGGGCGATGATGTAATCAGCTGACCTTGTTCCTTTAGGGTATGAAACAATGCTTTTAGGGACTTAGAAGCCCTTAGTTTATGGACATATAATATTGGGGTTGCAGTGCCCAAATATGTCTATAACACAATGGACCCATGTTTCTCCCATGTTTCCCAAAAAATGTTGCTTAGGGCCTCAAAATGGTTGTGGAAGTTCAGGACCCGACAAATTGCCAAAAATAGTAAATTGTGCTACAAATAAGGAAATTGAAGAACTAAAAGAATCAATGGTGGGGAGCCAAGTGGAATTGGTGGGTGGCCACCAATATCCACATGGATCATTCCTCCCCCCTTATGAAGCAACAATCCCCATTGCATTGAGTTCCTCCATGAGATAAGGAAACTTCTACTAAACTTGGTCCCTAGTGAGCCACTTGCCCTGGTGAAGGAGTTGGCATACTTTGACAAATCAATAAAGTTAAATTTTCTATTGGTGAGTGTGCTTGATTTGCGTGTCCGTGATCCAATCAGTTTCAGCTTGTTCCACGCAATCTGGATATAACTCTGTTGGTGTGATTTGTTCTGCAATGTTTGATGTGTCTAATAATGGCGGAAAGTATGGCTGAAGGTTGTCCACATTGAACACTGGGTGTAGGCCAAGGAATGGGGGAATGCTGAGCTCAAATGCATTGTCTCCCACAACCTTGGTAATGGTGTAAGGACCATATCAGAGTGGTCTGAGTTTCTGATAGGCTCTGGTAAGGCATTTTTGCAAATGGAACTAAACTTTGTCACCCACCTGAAACTTGTGTGGCACCCAATGTTGATCATGTCGCTACTTGTACTTGGAATTTTATTTCTCCATAATTTTGTGGACCTGCTGGTGGATATATTGGATGTGCTCAATGAAGTTGTTTGCCTTATCTGTTTCAGACTGGACATGAGCTAAACCTGCGTGAGTAGCTGCACATGGCATGGCCACATCGTTGGGACATAGTGGCTGGAATCCCAAGTCCACCTGAATAGGGTTGTGGCCAGTCAAGCTGTGGAGAGCTCAGTTGTAGCTATGCTAAACATAGGGGAGGCTCCCATCCCATGTGCATGGATGCTTTGAGTTGTACATGCACAGAATATGTATAATCATCATGTTGACAATTCCTATCTGCCCATCAGTTTGGGGATGGAAGGTTGTGGACTTAGTGAGTTTGGTGTCCAGCATCGGCCAGTAAATGGACCAAAATGTACTGAGGAACCTGATTTCTCGATTTTGGATGATAGACTATGGGATCCCAAAGTGTACCCACACTTGTTCAAAGAAGATTTTAGTAGTGGCATCTACTGTAATATTCTTCTTGCAGGCCACCATAATGGCCATCTTTGAGAACCTGTCGAAGACCATAAAAAAATAGTCATTTCATGCTTAGTATAAGGAAGGCATGACATATAATCCATGGAGATTGTTCCCAAAGTCGACTAAGGGTAGGTAGCGAAGTATAGAGGCCTTGCTTCTTGATGGTCAGTTTGGCAATGGCACAAGAAATGTACGATCTGATGTACTTTCTGACATCCTGTCGAATATTCAGCCAATAGAAGTACTTCTACAATACTACCACTATTTTCTCAACCCCAAAATGCCCAACAACCCGACTTGTGCTTCACAAATCATCTTAGCACACTCACTTGAAGGAACACAAAGGTGACCCAGGTGGCATAAGAGGGCATCCTAGAGGTGAAAATCTAGAACATTCTAACCCTCCAAGAGTGTCTGGTACATGTGGCTGAATTCTAGGTCACTTTTGTAGAGAAGTGACCAATCAGAAGTCTCATGCCCACAAGAGTTGAGCACGGTGGTTAACATCGTGATCGGTGGTCGACTAAGGAAATCTACAACATTATTGGTGTTTCTCTTCTTAAACTTGATATTCAAATTGAACTGTTGCATGTATGTGGACCACTTCTGATGGCGATCATTTTGCAACTTGCCTTATTTCTATATGAGCTATAGGGGTCAGTGGTCTGTGTGGATGACCGTTTCCTTCCCCAAATGTAATGCTTCCATTGTTAGCAGGCCTGCACAATGGAATACATCTCTTTTTCATAAGTGGTATACTTCTGGACTATGTGTATAAGTGTCTTACTATGATATGCCACTGCATGGTCGTGTTGAGTAAGGACTGCCCTAATAACATAGCGAGAGGCATTTGTCTTGATCTCAAATGGTTTTTGCAAGTATGGTAATGCAAGCACTGGTGCTGGGTAGAGGCAATGTTTCAACTTTGTGAATGCCTTCTGTTGAAATTTAGACCAAAATAATTTTTCTTTTGCTCCTCCCTTTGTGACTTGACTCAAGGGCCAAGTGATATGAGAAAATCCCAAAACGAACCTATAGTAGAAGTTGGCAAGACCTAGAAAGTTGCAAAGCTCTATTAGAGTGGTTGGGGATGGCTAATCTCGAATGACTTGGATCTTGGCATGATCCACATTCACCCCTTGTTCATCAATAATGTATCCTAGATACTGAACTTGGGTCATGCCAAAAGTCAATTTCTCCAAATTGGCATATAACTTGTGTTGTCGCAGTGTTTGGAGAACCTATTGGATATGCTGAAGGTGTTCTTCCCAACTCTGGATAAAGATCAGGATGTCATCCAAGTAAAACACTACAAATGATATGGTGAATGGCCGCAAGATGTCATCTGTTAGCCTCATGAAGTTTGCACGAGCATTCGTCAACCCGAAAGGCATAACCAACCATTTAAAAAGGCCCTCCTTGGATTTGAAGGTAGTCTTCCACACATCAGAGGGTTCGATTGGTACCTGGTGATATCCTAACTTCAAATGGATCTTGCTGAAATATTTCCCCCCTTCAGTTGGTCTAGAAGGTCATCAATCTGTAGGATTCGATACCTATTCTCGACAGTGATCTTGTTCAGCACCGGATAGTTAATACAAATTGTCAAAGTCCCATCCTTCTTCTATTTCAACACAATCAAGCTCCCATAGGGCAATGAACTCAGTCATATGTGACTTTTTTGCAACAACTCCTGAATTTGCCTCTTGATTTCATCATTATCCAGAATGGAGCACCGATAGATTGGTCCATTGGGTAGCGACGCACCTAGAGTTAGATCGATGGAGTGCTTGACCTGGCAGTGAAGAGTAACCCCTATAGGGGAGGTGAACATGTTGTCGTACTCCTCCACGATCTTGTCCATCTATAGTTGTCATGCGGAGGGGCCCTATTTGGAGGTCATGGCCACTATCTTCTTCTTTCCTTGAGGGCGTATCATCAGGAAAAAAAATTTCTTGGTTTTGGAAATGAGCTTATCACATTTTTTGTAGTAACCAAAGAGATGGTGGTAGGCGGTGCTACCTCCAGTATCATGTACAACTTATTTCCCAAAGTAACAATAATAACATGAGGCCTTGACTCATATACAACATGACGCTTCCACAAGTATGGTTTGCCTAATAATACATCAAAAACATCAAGGGGAGCAACATCACACAATACCTCATCCGTGAAGAGCTTGATGTTGTATTGAAGGCGACACTATTGGCTTACGCGAAGATCTGATCCTTGGTGAACCCACCCAATTGTGTATAGTTATTGGATTGTTGTGGTCGATAAGCCCAGCTAATTCACGACCTCTACCGAAATAATTTTCTTTTGGATCCTGCTATCGACAATGAACTATAGCAGGGAGCCCTTTAACCACATCTTGGAGTGGAAGAGGTGCTCCTTCTCCTCTGGATCTTTGGGTTCCTCCTTATGGATCTTCGTGGTGGCAATGGTGGCATTGGGCTCCACATCGATAATATTCTTCCCTTTGTCATTTCCCTTATTAGGTTCTGACTTAGAGTCTAAACATGCATCTGATTTTGAAGGCTTTAGTTTAGCCACTAGTGACTTCTTGGCCTAACACTCACTTATGTTGTGAGTGGAGCTCATATGGAACTCACACCACTTTCCCGTGTCCTTCTTTGGTTCGTGGTTTTGTTATTTGGTCGCAACTTTGACGGGTTGTCTTAGGTCACCCCACCTTGGCTTTGTCCTTTACTTTGTATCTTGGGGCTGCCTTTGTCTTGCTTCAGATTTGCAGATCCAAAGTCTCACTTCTTCTGTTTAAACTTCTGCTCGATCTTGACAGAGTATCAGTACACCATGCTGACCAAGGAGATTTCCAAGAACTCCATCTCATCCTAGATGTACTTGTGTAGGTAGAAAAATTATTTGAGCACCAAATGTAACCTAGAATCCTTGATACCCAACTTTGCGCGAAGGTTATGAAATTTTTTGGTAAACTCTGACACATCTTGGTCCCTTCCCTGCTGCAGCGTGGTCCACTTTATGTATTTATCCTCGTAGCTTCTGACAGGGTAGTACTACTCCTTACTGGCATTCTGGAATGAATTCTAATTGGGTGTGGCTGAAAATAGTGAGGCCATACTTTCATCCTTTTGCTTGCAGTAGGCTTCCCACCAATCCTTGACGTGGCGAGTGGCTTTGACAAGAGCGAAAGTAATATTTTCCCGGCTGGAAAAATCATGAACAGAAAAATACCCCTCTAACATATTTAACCATTTATCTACAACATCTGCATCTATCTGACCCTCAAATATGGGAATGTCAAAGTTAACTTGTACCTTAAAGGGTGTGGTGCTTCCAGAGTAGCTGTGGGAAGTAGATGTATCACCCTTGGGTAGCCGTTGAAGGATATGGGAAAAGTTTTCCATCATTGCATTCCTTTGTCACTCAAGGGCCTGTTCGAGAAATATTTTGATAGGATATCCTACCCGCTCTTCTTTATTTTCATCCACCATGGGAGGCCTTTGAGATTTGTGAGGCTGGTCTTGTAAAGGTTTGACCAGTTCAAGCCCTAACTCCTTATATCCCGACCTCATTGTGGACATGCAAAGAAAAGTAGAGAAAGAGTAGACCACTTTGTTACCACTGATCCAGATTTAAACAACAATGCAACAAATTATGGAGATAACCATAAATATAGAGATACAAAAAAAAATACTTCATTTCATTAATGTAAAATACTTAAATATGCTTATGAATAGAAATGGAAATAAACTAGCTTGGGCAATGGTAGCTTATCTTTGACGAAAGATGTGGCGGCTACATGCCTTTGAAGTATCTTACAATGAGGCCCAAAGGCCTGTTTATTGTTGAGAAACTATGGAAAACCCTAAACATCCAAAACCCTAACCCTAGGAGTTGAAGCGCCAAACTATGGGCCAATTTTGGGTAAATTGGTACATCAACTTCTCGGGGTCGTAACTTTGGCATACGATCTATGTTTGATGTGCACACTATCTCGTTAGAAAGATATATTCGAGGACTACAACTTTGGGTTGAGCAACATCAGTCCATGGACCCATGTTGCTCCTAGTATGATCCAGGTGGATATTGGTGGCCACCCGCCAAGTCCACTTGGACCCCCACCATGGTTTATTTCAGCTTTTCACTTTGCTTAATTGTAGCACAGTTTACTATTTTTAACAAATTTTCAGGTCCTGAACTTCGAGAGCCACTTTGAGGCCCTAAACAATGTTTTTTGGGAAAACTGGGAGCAACATGGGTCTATGGACTGATGTTGCTCTTCCCAAAGTTGTATTTTTCGGATAGATCTTTCGAATGACATATTGTACATGTCAAATGGAGATCGTATGCCAAAGTTACAACTCCAGGAAGTTGATGTGCCAATTTACCCAAACAGGACCCACAGTTTAGCGTTTCATCTTCTAGGGTTAGGTTTTTGGATATTTAGGGTTTTCCATTGTTTCTCAACAATAAATAGGTATTCAAGTCTCATTGTAATGCATTTCAGAGGCATGTAGCCACCACATCTCTTCTCAGAGATAAGCTACCATCGCCCTAACTGTTTATTTCCATTTTCTATTTGTAAGCATACCTCAGTATTCCACATTAATGAAATGAAGTATTATTTCCACTGCATCTTTGTGTTTATGGTTATCTTTGCAATTTGTTGCGTTCTTATTTAAATCCGGATTAGTGGTGTCAGAGTGGTTTACTTTTTGTTTATTTTTCTTTGCATGTCCCCAACGAGGTCAAGATATAAGGATTCGGGGCTTGAATTGGTCGAACCTTTGCAAGACCAGCCTCGCAAAACCCGATGGCCTCCCATGGTGGATGAAAAGAAAGATGAGGGGGCAGAAGATCCTATCAAAATATTGCTCGAAGAAGCCCTCGAGTGACAAAGGAACGCGATGATGGACAACTTTTTCCATATCCTTCACCGACTACCCAGGGGTGATGCATCGACTTCCCACAGCTACTCTGGAAATGACACATCGTTTAAGGTACAAGTTAAGTTTTAAATCCCCATATTTGAGGGTCAGATAGATGTATATGTCGTTGATAAATGGTTAAATCTGCTAGAGGGTTATCTTTCTGTTCATGATTTTTCCAGTCGGGAAAAGATTATTTTCACTCTTCTCAAAGCAGCCCCTCACGTCAAGGACTGGGGGGAAACCTACTGCTAGTAGAAGGATGAAAATATCGGCTCACTATTTTTAGTTGCACCCACCTGAAGTTCATTTTGTGATGCCATCAAGGAGCAGTACTACCCTATTGGAAGCTATGAGGATCAATACATAAAGTGGACCACACTGCGGCAGGGAAGGGACCAAGATGTGCTAAATTTTACCAATATTTTCCATACCCTTTACACAAAGTTGGGTATCAAGGATTCAAAGTAGCATTTGATACTCAAATACCGTGGCTGCCTACACAAGTACATCCAAGAAGAAATAGAATTCGTGAACATCTCCTCGCTCAACACGACATACCGATATGCTGTCACAGTCAAGCAAAAGTTTAAACAGAAGAAGTGAGACTTTAGATCTGCAAATCTGAAACAAAGGAAAGGTACCCCAAACTGCAGAATAAAGGACAAAACCAAGGTGGGGTGGCCTAAGACAACCCGCCAAATCTACAAGCAAAGAACAATGCCACGAAGCCAAAAAAGGACACAGGAAAATGGTGTGAGTTCCATAAGAGCTTTACTCACAACAAAAGTGAGTGTCAGACCAAGCAATCACTGGTGGAAGAGCTAAAGGTTTCAGAATCAGATACATGTTCTAACTCTGAATCAGAACCTGACAACCAGAATGACAAAGGGAAGCAGATTATCGTTGTGGAGCCCAATGCCACCATTGCCACCATGAAGATCTAGAAAGAGGAACCCGAAGATCCAGAGGAGGAGGAGCATCTCTTCCACTGCCCAGATGTGGGTAAAGGGATCCTTGCTGTAGTTCATTGTTGACAGTGGGAGCCAAAAGAACCTCACTTCGGTAGAGGTCGTGAAGCATCTGGGCTTACTGACCACAACACATCCACAATCCTACACCATCGGGTGGCTTCACCAAGGACGAGATCTTCACGTGAGCCAGCAGTGTCGCCTTCCATACAACATCAAGCCCTTCACGGATGAGGTATTGCGTGACATTACTCCCCTTAAAGTTTGTGATGTATTATTAGGAAAACCATACTTGTGGAAGTGATAAGTTGTGTATGAATCAAGGCCCTGTGTTGTTATTATTACTTTGGGAAATAAGTTTTACATGATACAGGAGGAAGCACTGCCTACTACCATCTCTTTGGTTACTGCAAAACAATGCAGTAAGCTCATTTCCAAAATCAGAAAATTTGTTTTCCTGATGATATTCCCTCAAGAAAAGAAGAAGACAGTGGCCACGACCTCCAGACAGGGCCCCTATGCATGACAACTATAGATGGACAAGGTCATGGAGGAGTACGAGGGCATCTTCACCTTCCCCTGTAGGGGTTCCTCTGCACTATCAGGTCAAGCACTCCATCAATCTGACCCCAGGTGCATCGTTGCCCAATGGACCAATATATCGATGCTATGTTCTGGAGAATGATAAAATCAAGAGGTAGATTTAGGAGCTACTACAGGAAGGTCACATCTGTCCAAGTTCATCACCCTATGGGATCCTGATCATCTTGGTACAGAAGAAGGATGGGACTTGGAGACTCTGTATTGACTATCAAGCACTGAACAAGATCATTGCCCATAATAGGTACCTGATCCCATGGATTGATGACCTCCTGGACCAACTGAAGGGGGAAAATATTTCAACAAGGTCGATTTGAAGTCAGGATATCAACAGGTACTAATCGAACCCTCCAATGTGTGGAAGAATTCCTTCAAATCTAAGGAGGGCCTTTTCGAATGGTTGGTTATGCCTTTCAGATTGACCTTCATGAGGCTAATGGATGACAT
>APFE030944974.1:46250-78134 GCA_000404065.3 Pinus taeda
CAACAGTTCCATTTGAATATCAAGTATAAGAAGGGTAGCACCAATAATGTTGCAGATTGCCTCAGTTGACCACCGATCATGTCATTAACCACTATGCTCAACTCTTGTGGGCACGAGACTGCTGATTGGCCACTTCTCTATAAAAGCGACCTAGAATTCGGCCACACATACCAAACACTCTTGGAGGGTTGGCATGTTCTAGATTTTCACCTCCAGGATGCCCTATTATGCCACCTGGGTCACCTTTGTGTTCCTTCAAGTGAGCATGCCAAGATGATTTGGGAAGCACACTATAGTCGAGCTACCGGGCATTTCGAGGTCGAGAAAATAGTGGCAGTACTGCAGAAGTATTTCTATTCATCGAATCTTCGACAGGATGTTGGGATGTACATCAGATCATGCATTCACTATGGCATTGCCAAACTAACAATCAAGAAGCAAGGCCTCTATACCTTGCTTCCCACCCCTAGTCGACCTTGGGAATCCATCTCCATGAATTACATGTCAGGCCTTCCTTCCACTAAGCATGGAGACAACTGTGTTTTTTTGGTCATCGACAGGTTCTCAAAGATGGCCATTCTGACGGTCTGCAAGAAGAATATCATGGTAGAAGCCACTACTAAACTCTTCTTTGAACAAGTGTGGGTACACTTTGGGATCCCACAATCTATCATCTTACATTGGGACAACAGGTTCCTTAGTACATTTTCGTCCAGTCTCTGGTTGATGCTGGACACCAAACTCACTAAGTCCACAGCCTTCCATTCTCAAACTGATGGCTAGACAGAGGTTGTCAACAGGATGATTGTAGACATTTTTGCACATGTACAACTCAAAGCATCCATGCGCATGGGACGAGAGCCTCACCTATGTTTAGCACAACTACAACCGGGCTCTCTATAGCTCGACTGGTCACAACCCTTTTCAGGTGGGCCTGGGATTCCAGCCATTATGTCCCATTCATGTGGCCATGCCATTTGCAGCTACTCATGTAGGTCTTGCTCATGTCTAGTTCGAAACAGATAAGGAAAGCAACTTCATTGAGCACATCCAACATATTCACCAGTAAGTCCATGACATTTTGGAGAAATCAAATGCCAAGTACAAGCAGCGACATGATCAACATCGAGTGCCACACAAGTTTTAGGTGGGTGACAAAGTCTAGTTGTATTTGCAAAAGGAACACCTTACCGGAGCCTATCAGAAACTTAGACCACTCGAATATGGTCCTTACACCATTACCAAGGCTATGGGAGATAATACATTTGAGCTCAGCATTCCCCAATTCCTTGGTCTACACCCAGTGTTCAATGTGGACCATCTTTGGCCATACTTTCCACCATTACTAGACACATCCGACATTGTAGAATATCTCACACCCATAGAGTTAAATCTAGATTTCATGGAACAAGTTGAAACTGATCAGATCATGGACACACAAATCAAGCACACTCACCAACAGAACATCCAACTGTATCGAGTTGTCAAAGTAGGCCAAGTCCTTCACCAGGGCAAGTGGTTCACTAGGGACCAAGTTCAATAGAAGTTTCCTCATCTCATGGAGGAACTCAACGCAATGGGGACAATTTCTTCCTGGGGGGGATGATCTAGGTGGATATTGGTGGCCACCCACCAAGTCCACTTGCACCCCCACCATGGTTTCTTTTAGATTTTCAGTTTCCTTAGTTGTAGCACAGTTTACTATTTTTAGCAGTTTTTCAAGTCCTCAACTTCCGGAGCTATTTTGAGGCCCTAAATGACGTTTTTTGGGAAAACTGGGAGCAACATGGGTCCATGGACTGATCTTGCTCTTCCCAAAGTTGTAGTTCTCGCATAGATATTTCTAACAAGATATTGTACGCATCCAACAGAGATCGTATGCCAAATTTACGACCCCGGGAAGTTGATGTGCCAATTTACCTAAACGGGGCCCACAGTTTGGCATTTCATCTTATAGGGTTAGGTTTTTGGATGTTTAGGGGTTTCCATTATTTCTCAATAATAAATAGGCCTTTGAGCCTCATTGTAGCATAGTTTAGATTCATGTAGCTACCACATCTCTTCTCAGAGATAAGCTACCATCACCCTAGCTGTTTATTTTCGTTTTCTATTTGTAAGCATATCTAAGTATTCTACATTAATGAAATGAAGTATTATTTCTGCTGCATCTTTGTGTTTATGGCTATCTCTGTAATTTTTTGTGTTCCAGTTTAAATCCAGATCATAGTATTTCCAAAAAAAATTGTTTAGGGCCTCAAAATGGCTTTGGAAGTTCAGGACCTGAAAAACTGCCAAAAATAGTAAATTGTGCTACAAATAAGGAAATTGAAAAACTGAAAGAAAAAATGGTGGGGGTTGAAGTGGAATTGGTAGGTGGCCACCCATATCCACCTGAATTACTTAAATAGCAGAAACCAACTCTAATCTATTTTGGAGAGTGTTGAGGGCATTAAACAGATCCCTTCCACAATGCTTAAAAGAAAACAATATTTTGGTAGAAGTTTATGAAAATGGTCTGTTGTCATCATTAGCTTCATTTGTTCCATCGAATTCTTTGCATTTTTGTATGTCTGTTTGAATTGATCTTCCACTGATCAACACAATATTCTTTCTCTGTCATGAACCTGAACATGACAAACACGAATCGATAATAGGGAAATAAATGAGACTGATAAGTGAGTATTATTTGAAACATATCACTTTTGAAGGAAATCAGGAAAACATAGAGTGCAATAAATCCTACACAAACATCATGGAGAGGAATGTTGAATGAGGAGGTGGATCTTTACAACTTATCGGAAATTAGAGTTTTGGGGTAGGACTTTAAAACAATTGCAATCGATATAGCCTATGAGTATTTCATATAAAATCCAAAAAAAGGGGCTTTCTCAAATAAAATCACAATCGCAGTTAGAATGGGCAGAAGATAGAGAAATGATGTTCTTTTGTTATTCGTGATAGTCGTAGATATGGGGATTTAAATGAATTCCAGCGTATAATTCCATCGGGTCTGGTCTAATTGCTATTGCAATGGGTCGGAGTCTTTGGAAACTACAATAGTTTTGGATGCATGATTTTATGAATTGTAATGGATTTTCCCATCGGGTCCGGTTTAATCGCAATCGCAATTGGTTAAGGCTTAGAATTAAGATCTTTGGAACCTTTTGCAATTGCCATCGATGCAAGGACTTATAAATGGAGATGTATTATTCTCATCAGATCTGGTTAATCACAATCGCAATGGAGTTTGGTAGATGGGTCTTCAGCATTTGGAAATTTTTTTATTTGCAATGCGGGGAAGAGGGATAACTCGGATTCTTTTAAGATTTGAACTTTAAGGGAATAAAAATATGATTTATTTTAGTTAAATAACCCATATTTTTAAATACTTAAGGTTTTTGAAGCCTAAGTATAGTTTTGATCTCAGGGGCTATTAAAATTTGGGCTTTTGGGATAATCAAGGCTTAATACTTGAGTTATAATTAAAAAACCTACGTATTAAACTTTTGATTATAAATTTTTAAATAAAATTGAAGGGTCCTTATTTTAATAAAATAAATTCATAGGAAATTTATTATAATATATTAAAATGGGGGTTGGGGTTGTTGGAGAGTACAATAATTGGCGATTCATTAGAAGAACCAATTATCTATGATAAATGAAAGTTACAAAAAATTCAGTAAAAATAATAATATAAGAAGTGAAAACTGATTTTTGAAACATCTAGATAAATAAAATTACTCTGGCCATAAAACTCATTAACTTGCAATCTTTTTTAAAAGCCTTTTGTGAATGAAAAATGCCTATTTACTTGTATTGGTCATTAATCAGTTTATAAAAATAGAGTAGGTGGCCTTTTACGACTTAGATTTAAATTGTACACGTTCATCACAGGTAGAGCCACTACTATGAACAGGCATTCATAGCCTAGACAGGGTTACCTTTTGGCGACCAGATAGTGACAATGCCATTCACTGGTAATAATTAAATTGAACAAGCTGGCTCGTGATGAGACCCCTTGTCTTACAATTAAAATCCATAAGCCATTACTCTGATTTGGTGTTCAGAGTTGTAATGTCAGTTTAATTGTTTCCTATGAACATGGTAAGAAGGCTCATGATGAGACTTATTAGTTTTTTATATTTATTATATTTTAGAATTACACTCTAAAAAATTATCTTTTTAATTGGATAGGGAGGATTGTTGACTCCTTAAGGGTTTTGGATGACAAATCTGAGTAGAAAGTTTTAAGTCGTAATATGGTCTTTACTTTTTAAGGATAACCTTTTTGACTAACACTAGAGTAAAAGGGTATAATTTTTGATGTTTTTTAAATATTTTATAACTTAATAGAAAATATTTTCAAAGTTATATAATTTTTATTTAATTTTTCAATTTTGGTAATCACTTCTTAAAAATTCCTACCTTTAAAATGAAAAATAAAAATAACTTCAAGAGACATTTATTGACAAAATCTATAAAAGGAAAAATAAATTGCAGCAGGATGTACAATGGGAATGATTTTTTAAAGATTTTATTCTTTATTCTATTTTTTTTAAAGAAATTAAGAAAATAATTTCTTTAGGATGAGCCCATTTACAGGGAGAGAATTTCTCTTTCCTGAGAATCTTGAAGTATAAATGTAGATGGGCTTATCTATTCAACAATCTGAAATGGACCAAGCCATAATTTTTGAAATTTAGTACATTTCCCTTCTTTTCATGTGCTTTGTTCCACCTAATAACTAGATCTCCAATTTGGAAGGATCCTTGTGTGACTAAACTTGCATCAAAAGAAGCTTTCACCATCTGTTGACGTTTGGTGTGTGTGAGTTTGGCCTTTTCCCTTTCTTCTTCTAATTTTAGGATTTGTGAAATTCTTAATTGCAAGGAAGAGGAAAGTGTTTCTTCAATAAATTGAATTAGGGCTAATAAAGGAAGAGCTAAATGTGATGTTGGATGTGGAGCATGATTATTTAGAGGTCTTTGTTTTAGCCGGATGTATACTCCAGGAAGTTTGTACACCCCTCCATGCAGGGGGGTGCGGGGGGGACTTGCCCCCCCCCGCGGGGGTTCAAGGGGGCCGATCCCCCTCCCCTGGCTAGGGGGTTTGAGGGCCAGTGGTCGCTCGACAGGGGTTTCGGGCGCAGCACCCCTAAAGCTAAAAATAGATGTAAAATTGTCTTGTAAAAGTATAGTAATTTCTAGTGAATCTGAGCCGTTCATTAGGCAGATGATCTGACAGTAGAAATTATGTTTAGTTTAGGGTTTTTTGCCCTAGAAGGCAACCCCTCCCTTTGTATGAGGGCATTGTATTGAGGCTGTGTAAAAGATGTGTATTCTCCGAGCAAGAAACAGAGAGGTGAGGTTGTGAGAGAAAACAAAGGATATTACAACGGATCTACTGTAGGTTGTGTCTCTTCATTTCGCTGGATAATAGAAAGGAAGGATTGGCTGTTCAGGGTGGGCGTAGCCCAAACTGGGTGAACCACGTATATCTGCGTCTCTCTAGTTTTATGTGTTTTCTATGTTTATATTTCTACAATATTCTATGTGTTCCATTGCTCTGTAATATATAATTTTCTAACTTGTGATGGAATAGTTGCTTCCTTCCCATAGAATAGGTTAAATGGAGAAGCACCTATAAAGGCCTTCTGAGTTATCCTATCAACCCATAGAGAAAATATTAAGGCTTTATGCTAGTTTCTTTGATTTTGATCTACATTTCTTTTGATTATTCTAAGGATATTTTTATTAGTGGATTCTGCCAGACTATTTCCTTGGGGATAATTAGCAGAGTATCTTAGTTTAAAACATCTACTAATTGCAAATTTAATCATACTGGTACCCGAAAAATAAGATGCATTATCAAATATAAGTGTTGAAGGCAAACAAAATCTTGTAATGATAAATTGATCAATAAATTCAATAATAGATTCAGAATTGACTACCTTTAGCAGAATTTCTTCTACCCACTTAGTGAAGTAATCTGTAGTACTGAGCATTACCTATGTTGTTTAGAAGAATGTGGAATGATCTCACCTATGATATCCAGTCCCCATTATTTGAATGGATGATCAATTTTGATTGGCTGTAGAGGAAAAGCTATTTTACTTTGTCTTCTAGAAGCAGTTTGGCATGTTTTGCATTTCCTCACATATGCATGGGTATCTTAGAAGAGAGTGGGCTAGTAGTATCCAACATGTAAGATTTTGTGTGTTGTAGTATCTCCTCCAAAGTTTCTACTTGTTGGTCCATCGTGAATGAGATGGGTGCTTTAATTTCATGATTATTAATCTGTGTCAAAACAACAACATATGATGTTGAAGAAGCAAAAGTGCATAAGATTAAATGATCAGAGAAATTCAGAGTATTTAAAGAGGGGGCGTTGATAATTTCTTTTTTTAAAGAAATCAAATGATTTCTTTTTATGCTGGCCTGTTGGGAACGAGATCCTCCAAAAGATAGTTTTGGGGCTAAAAGCCCATATTTGGGTCAAATTTTGTAAGAAACTTGTAAAAACTCCGCATTTTGTAGTGCCAGAGCATGTAGGTGTTATAAGTCATAAATGGTTGTCCACCCTTAACTTTTTAAAGTAAAGTCGGCTGTAAGAGATCTACCCATGGTCCACATACCATGAGATTGTATAAAAAGAGCTAAGCTCTAAGTAGTTAGAGTCAATTGATGAAGAGAAGAGAGTCATAGCTCGGTAGTAAGAATTCTAAGTTGCGGGTCGTAGCATAGGTAGAGGCTCTATAGCTGAGTGCACAAAGGCCTAGGGTAGAATTCTACAGTTGAGTGCACGGACCCTTGCAACTGTGTGCGCAGGGTGGATAGAGTGTGTAATCACTTGGAAGATATCAATAAAGAGAAGTATTTTGCAATTTCTATGTCTTTGTTCTGATTGATGCATCTTGTCATCTTATGTGTGAATTTCCTTTATATTGCTTATATGGTGCGCGAATGTGTATAATTGTGTTGGATAACTGCACACATATAAGAATATCTATTTACGCAGTGTTAACTATGAATATCTAATAAGATAAGTAAGGATATCAATATGACTTGAAAGTCTAAGCAATATGCTGCCTGAGCAATGTGAAAGCATTTGAATTGAAGGTTAGAGCTATGTGAAGGTTAGTCGTACCCTTTCATGGAGGTATTGAAGGATAGAATAGAGGGTTGATCTAGCAAGCTCTAGAGTGAAGTCACCTATGTGAAGGCAGGAATAAGAAGGAATAAAATGACATCACAACCATCTTAGGGTGTGGAAACTTGGTTCTAGCATCCCCCTATACTGCTTCGGGTGAGACTTTGATCTACACTTTGCGAGCTAATGCCAAAAGGGCCAGTAGTGTAGGGATTTGTTTGGATAATTAATGTTGAACCTGGGTGAGGCCCCCTCAAGTCAAAAAATGGTTTTGTTGCCGGGACCAGAATTTGCATAAGAGATGTGTGATGTCGTATCACTGGAATTTGACTAAGAAAGAGATTGGAGACTGGTTGGATAGGAAGATCGATGAATTCGCGGAGCAGGAGAACAAAAACCTACGAATGACAAAGGAATAGTGGCTGGACAGGTACTTGCATACAGAGATCCACATGATATTTTTATTCTCCTTTCTAATTGAGTTATACGAGTGGATCACAAAGCTAGCAGATAGCCAAGGAAGGTGGAAACTTGATGATCCTATTGTGTGGACCCCGGAGCTAGTGCGAAGGTTGGAAGCATGGGAGGATAAGATTGCCTGCATTATTAATCATTGGCTCGAATGCATCATAGGAAGATTTGTAACTAAATTTGTGGTTGACACCTTTTTCAGCTGTGGGTGGCTCTTTTAAAGGATCACGAGGTAAGTACATGAAATCTTTGAATACTTGGATTAAAATGCTATTGTGAAAA
Organism: Pinus taeda; assembly: GCA_000404065.3. Classification (NCBI taxonomy): domain Eukaryota; kingdom Viridiplantae; phylum Streptophyta; class Pinopsida; order Pinales; family Pinaceae; genus Pinus; species Pinus taeda. The sequence goes on from APFE030944974.1 coordinate 54,153, forward strand.
AAATGGGTTATGTAGCTACCTTGATGTTTTGGGCTACGCGAAGCAGAAAAACTTATAGAAACAAAGGAGAAAAGGGTCCTGGATATAGTCCATTGGTTTCACCTCCACGAGGTGAAAAAGAGGGAATAGCACAAATTTCTCCATGAAGCGCTATTCAGTTCATAAGGGAAGGATTCCTGTGAATACCACCTCCAGCCAACTTCACCACCATCACCTGCGACTTCACCCGTACCACCTCCACCTCCACTGCAGTTTAGTATGGTGAATTCATTGAAGTTCCCTTTGTTCAAAGGTTTAGGGAATGAGGACCCAGACCAATTCTGATTCATTGTAAAAGTTATATGGGAAGCTCAGGGTGTTACAGATGATAACATGAAGAAGGTGACATTGGTTAGCACTTTGCAGGATCATGCGCTAACCTAGTATATCAAGTAAGCTAATGATAACCTAAATGCTATAGTGGCAGACATCCAAATAACACTGAATAGAGAATTCAATAGGCCTAAATCTGAAGCACAGTCAATTGTAGGGTTTAAAGTAATCACGATGCAACCAGGCAAGACACCTTGAGAACTTGATCAAAGGTTAAAGTGTACAATCCATGAAGCTAACATGGACCTAACAGATAGAAAGGATCACAAATGGTTTATGGCTTCACTCCTGCCACACTTAAGGGTTGTGTTGTCACAACAGAAGATAACGACTCAGGCGGAGGCCTTGGAGATTGCAATGAGATTTTACGAGACCCCATTGCAAGATCCTAATCTGGGGGTTCAAAATATCCATGCACAGTTGAAAAATATGTGCCTTGAGATGCAAAGTTTGAACAAGGAAAAGACAGTCTGACCAGAGGTGCACAAAGAGGTATGGTGTCTGAAATGAAAGAGTCAGGGGCATGACAAAGACCATTGTTTGATATTTGAGAACTACCTTATAATAGGAGGACAGATGCCTTTGAGGCTGAAAGCTCAAGCAGGACTGAGCACGGGGCCTGTATTATGGTGCATTATATGTTAGGTAGCAGGAAAACATCCCATTGATAACTATCATTTGTTTCATAAGTTTGTATAGACACCGCAACAACTGTTCCACATTTTTTGTAGAACGGTAGGGCATGATGAGTGCAACTATAGAAGCTATGAGTTGATTATGGATAAAAATCCCACCTATAGGGTTCAAGCTGAAATGTGGCCCACTGACCAGAGCACAGGGATGGCATGAATAGGATTTTAGGGGCGTAGATGAGGCGAAGGTAGAGGAGGACCTGACAGAGGTTGGGGACAGTTGATCTGCTACAGTTTCAGAGGACGTTATGCTCGCGATTGTACTAACCTAACCCATCCATTGTGTAAGTATTGCACTCTATTTGATCATGAAATGGAAGACTGTACTACAGTGATAGCTAGAATACATGACAAAGTGGCGCTACCATATCTGCCAACACAAAACCTGTAGATGATGGGGTATGAGCCACGCGAAGAGGATCCAAATGTGAATATAGTGATTCAGAGTGGAATCACAATAGTAGATGACAAGGGGAAACAACTCGAATATAGTACATGGGCTCGTAAAGCTCTAGGAAAGGAAATTGAGTTTGATTTGGAGCGCGCACATGAAACCTTCATGGAAGCGAAGAAGAGCTTCGCTGATGCCTCCACCTCAGGAAGCAAGGATAAGCCTAATCAAGAGATGAAACCTTCTATTCTTACAACCTTCTTGGAGACCTACATGAAGCTATTGCGTGATAGCAAGGCTATGAAGGTGGTGCAGGAGTTCATAAATAGATGTGCCAGAAACAGTCTTGCTAAGCCGCGCGTAGTACGAAACCTTGGTAAGAATAAAACAAGGATGAGATAAGAGATGAGATTGATTGCACCGATATGAGATTATGAAATGGATCAAGTTATCTTGGACCTGGGGTCAGACGTGAATGTGCTACCTAAATAGACTTGGGAATGGATGGGGAGACCTACGTTACAACGGTAACTAATTCAGATAAGAATGGTGAATCAGTAGAAGATCATCCCCATGGGGCGGCTGCAGGAGTTGACTATGGATATTGAAGGTGCAAGCACACTGGCTAACTTTAAAGTGATAGAGATAATGGATGACAACAACCCCCACCCTATTCTCCTTGGAATCGATTGGTCTACTAATATGAACAGGGTAATCAATCTAAACAAGTGAAAGATGATATTTGAGAATAAACCGCTACGCATGATAGTATCCCTAGATCTTGCTGAGGGATCATGCTATACTGAACTAGTATGCGATTATGAGAGTGATGATAATCTAGAATATATCTATAAGATAACACTGTGAGACCAATATTGGGTGAATCCAATGACAAATGGATGAATTACATGGGATTGCAAGAGTTCATGCACCTCCGACTCTGATGATGAACTAAAGCATTGGCAGAATTGGTTAAATGAGGTAACTACATTGAGCTATAACATGATGACCCGATCACTATGTTGTGTGTCATTAGAGGTAAGAAATCTTCTTACTTATGATGACCTGAATGATGTAGAAATTTTTTTGGATGCATTTGAGAGGGAGGTACCAGAAAAGTAGCGCTTCTAGGCATTGGGCTGGGCACTGCATGCTATGCCTACAAGGTGGTGGGCTACACACAAGGGAAGCTTTGATGATTGGCATGAATGTAGGAGAATGATGAGAACTCACTTTGGGAAGCCGAAGGTGTGAATGATAGACAAGTATGATGAGCAAGGTGACTCGTGCACACTTAGCCAAATGGGCCCAGGCTTATAGAGACAAGAGCTATTCCACTACTAAGCACAACGTGTTAGCTATGGTATATGTGCTTTAGAAGTTTAGACACTACTTGTTGGGAGGCCATTTTAAGATGTACATAGATCATTTCGCACTAAAGTACTGTTGGGCCTCCAAAATGTCTTTAAAATGACATCCACTTTCACCTTTATCGCTATCATTTCACTCACATGTCACAACTCCATAACCATATAATCTTTCATTAGCCACCATTTTCATAAATATATGGGTTAGGATCCTTATTTATGAAAGTTATTTATTTTATGTGTTTAAAGCAAATTTATGATTAAAAACTAGGAAATTAACATGGTTTCATGTATCTATATATGTCGCTTGAGTTTCATGGCATGTGTAGCTTATTTGGAAGCTTCCAAAGCACCCTTGTGTGGCCTCCAATGCTCAAATTCGAATTTCCTTCAAAGGAGATTTGGATAAAGGTCAAATAAGGATATGCGTCCTATTTGGATTGTAACTCTACGAGGTGTCTCATCATTTCTTATTTGGATTAGAACTCTATGAGACACCTAGTGGATTTGTGTCTCATTATGAGCTATTTGGTTGTAAGTATATGAGATTTTAGTGGATCCTCATTAAATATGGTAGCTTCTTATGTTTTTGTATAAATAGGAGAGCCTTTTCCTTTGAAGGCTTGTGTATAGTTGGAGAAATTCTCATGATTTTAATAGAGAATTTGGAGCTTATACTTGGAGATTTGAAGATTTAGATTTGCATGCATATGGAGCTTCTTCACTTGCCATCCTCACACACCATTGGAATGGCCATCTAATGATTGTGAGATTTAATTGCTTTTATAGATTAAAGTTCATTTTCTTTCTTAGTATTAGTTTTAGAATGACTATGTAATCTTTTCTTTTCTAAAAACATTTCAATAGGGAAGAATTATGTGTTTTATAATTGGATTAAGTTTGAGGCAAGGGCTAATAGTTATTTAGTTTCCTTTCATGTTCTGTTAATTACTTTCTTAGATCAAACCATCAATTCATTGTATAATTGAATAAAGGATCAGGCTAAGAAGGTGACTTCAAATTGGGTGATTGAATGTTTAACCTATGCAATCATTGAGCTTTACTTTTTCATGCTTTTATATTGTCTTTTAAGATCCTCAGTTAATTGCATTAACTGATATTCCTAAAGATCATTCTAAGAAATTGATTTAATCATATTTCAAGATTGAATGGTTGAATATTTGATACATGCAATTAGTTATTTTCTGCACACTTTACCTGCTTTTCTAGGACATTAGAAGTTAAAGTATAAATAGTTGCTTACACATCATCTCAATAAGGTAACACTTCATAATTGAATGCTGGAGTAACTAAGCATACATTAGTTGTTTTTCATTTCATAGGTTAGCTGAATTTCATTTTCATTATTTGATTTCATATATTAGATGAATTGGTTTTCATTATTTTGTAGTTAGATTGATCTAAACTAAAAGACATTTTATAGCACATATAGTGGATGCATGCTTCACAAGTTTATGAAACCCTCAGGTTGACAAATTCAATGACAGGCAGTCACTTTTCCCCAAAAAATACCTGGTCAATAAGCCTGTGTTGGGGAGGAGAATCTGCAGATGGCTCTTATTGTTCTAGGAATATGATTTTGAGGTTATTGTGAAGCCTGGATGACTGAACCTGGGACCAGACCATCTGTCACACATAGAAATACGGTAAGAGCCCACTAATTTGGAGGAAGAATTGTCTGACACACAACTATTTGCATTGCGCATCGCGCATGGTCATTTTGGGGATATAATACACTCCCTAATGATAGGAACTGCCCCGGAAGGATACAATGTCGAGTAGAAGAAGGAATTAGTGGTGCGTGCGGTAGATTTCTCTCTCATAGATGGGAATCTATAAAAATTGGGGTTTAATGAGATATTGTGACGAAATGTACATGAGTTTGAAAGAAGCAGCATCCTTGCAGATACTCATGCAGGCGCCGTGGGAGGACATTATGTAGGGAGAGAGACTGCGTAGGAGATTCTACGCATAGGGTTGTGGTGGCCAAGCCTCCATTAGGACTTAAAAGCATATTACAAGGCATGCAATGTATGTCAAAGAACTAGCATGCCATCGTGGAGGGTTGAGATGCCTTTGAATCCACAGATGACATTTCAACCCTTTGAGAAATGGGCAATAGATTTTGTGGGACCCATTCAGCCCCAAGGAAAGATGGGTGCAAGGTACATTATCACTATGATGGAGCATTGGACTCGTTGGGCATAGGCATAGCCTGTGAAGGATTGCACAGGCATGACTACTATGAAGTTCCTCTTTGAGAATGTACTAATGTGGTTTGGCTGTCCAAAGGTATTTATGAGCGATCACAGTACACACTTTCTGAATGAGACGATCAACACGTTAACATAGGAATTCCAAGTATATCACCAGAAGATCACGTCTTATCACCCGTAGGCTAATGGGATGGTGGAAGCATTCAATAAAGTGATCGAAAATATGCTAACCAAGGTTTGTAATGCTCAACAAAGTGATTGGAACCTACAGATACCTGCAGTACTATGGGTTTATCAAATGACATGCAAGAAGTTCACTAGACAAACCGCTTTGAGGCTTGTCTATGGTGTTGAGGCTATAATTCCCATGGAATATATTGTGCCTAGTATGCACATAGTGGCACTCATAGGTATGACGGATCACAGAGCCCTGGAAGAGAGGCTCGCATAGTTGGATGAGCTTGAGGAAGAGAGATTTCTAGCTGGATTTCACCAAAAGGTCTAAAAGCAAAGCGAAAAGGCATGTCATGATTGGCATATTAAGCTACGCACATTTAAGGTAAATGACCTAGTTTTTTTATATGGTAGTAAGTTCAATAAATTTCCAGGGAAGTTTAGGATGTACTGGTTAGGGCCTTATGTCATTAAGGAGATTACCGACGGAGGAGCGGTATAGCTGGTCAAGTTGAATGGAGATCACTTCCCAAGAAAGGTGAATGGAAGCTGATTGAAGCCATACACCAGTGGTCTGACCATGTGACTAGATGAAGGAAGCATAGTCTTAGTGCTCTAGGCAGCTGAAAGGAGGCACGGGAATATAAGCTACACTACCTAGGTTGGGAAGTTGCGCGATTGGAGAATTGCATGAAGCAAGGAAGTGTCATAGGGTTCGCACAAACGCAGATGGAGCTACGCTACCTAGGGATAAATCATGCACGTTAGCCAGAATGTGATCATTAAGGTCACTGCTCATGATTTGACGATTAAGTTGCGGCCAAATGGAGTGAGAGGCCGACATTTAAGTCGAAATTTATGGCTCAGATCCTTGAAAATATGCCACTAATCCGACATTAATGAACTGAATTTGGGGGGAATAGTCAGATTTGAATTCAAAATGCTCTATAAATTACAAGTGGTTGTCTAGCGAAAAACACTTAACATTTTGAGTGTTGAGTTGTTGAGCATTTAGGCACTCATGAACCGATAATTCTTTGAAGCTTTGAAAGGGACTCCAGCATTTGCAAACTTACCTGAGATGTCTTCCATACTATTAGAGAGTGTTATGTCAGCACCCATAAAAACTATTAAAACATAAGAAAGTGGAGGTACCAATGCCAAAAGTTGAGATGGAGGCAAAGGAAGCTACTCCAGTAGTGGCCGAAGTATTGGTAGAGGTCCCTAAATCACCACGAACACCGAGACCAAAGCCGACCCTAACCAAGGAAATCATGAAGGACAAGAAGGGAAAGCAGCCTGCTATACCGGTGTGTACATCACCAAGGAGAAACCCACAAAAACCCACTGCATAGGAGAAAGGCAAGGCCATAAAATTAGAACCATAGGAGGAAGACATTGAAGACATCCCGATGGACAATGATGATGTGGGAGTTGAAGTCGAGGAATTTGAAACCTAGGGTGCGAACTCTATTAATCGATTGATGGAGTATGTCCCTCCATGCAAGCTTAAGTCCAAGTTGCCAAAGGACATTGATGAGAGTAAGACTTCCCTGTAAACCCCTCTGCTACTAGACGACATTGTTTTCGAGGGTCTATGCTTGGCACAAGTGCCACTATTGAAACTTGAAGACTAGGACTTGATGGACCACGAGAAGTTCCCACACTTGGTGACCAAGCAATTGATGCACCGCATCATTGATACAAATTTGGGCATGAATGCATTGGAGCTGTGGAGGTGGCTCAAGGGAGTAGAAAAGGAAGGGTTGCTCAACCTACTCTAGGTGTCGCACTACAGCACACCCCGATAACAGTTTTGGTCATCAAGCAATTGCTGTGCTTGGTGCATGATGGGTGTCTGTGGCTGGAGGAGCTGATACACATCACATATAGGTTGATTCACCAGATAATGAAATTTCCAAATATAGGAGAGAATCTGACCATGATCTTTGGTGGAAAAGGTAGTGAACAGGCTCTCATGGAATCAATGAAAGAAAAATTTAAATTGATGAAAAAGTCACGTGGAAAAGCTATATCCAACATCTGTAACCCCGCTATGAAGGTATCCATGTAGATCTTAGCAGGGAGGGTGACGAGGAAGTGTTGTGCCAATGAGTTGTTGGCACCTGTCGTTGCGCTTGTAGCATAGTGCCTTGAAGGAGTCCAATTAAACTAGTCAGACTACCTTCGTGGAGAGTTCCTTGCAAACTGCCACAAAGCACAAGAGCTTAGCAAGATGTTCCACTACGCGTGGCTCTTGCTGTCAATTGTGCTGGTAGCATGGGAGCTGCTAGAGGATAGCCAGTTCCCTTGGGTCGCACCAAATCTTCCTATGACCAAGGACGCGTAGCAAGTCAGGGACAACAAGATCTTTTGGATCTTGATCGAAATGAAAATTTAGATGGCCATCAATCACAAGCTACAATTGTCACCTACAATGCACCAACTTGCAGGGCTACACCAAGTTTAAAGCAGACTTCCATCAAGTATCCATCAAGGTGTGCAAGGACCCTACACAAAAATGGTACAACTTGCCATATCTGGAAACAAATGATGCCATTGATGTGGTGCTTGATCAATGGCTAGAAGAGTGGTGCTCTACAACCAATTTTGTGGTGGGCAGAAGCAAGTCTGTTGTGCAGAAGTAAAAGGAGGCCAAGCTTAAGATGACACAACTGGCTCAAAAGGGGAAGAAGGAGGTTGTTGATAAGGCTCAGGCAGAGTGCAAGGCAATGTAGTAGATAGGGAAGCAGACAGGTGTGAGAGAGTGAGGCTCTGATAAAGGCACGAAGTAATCTTCACCTCAGACTGAGGAAGAGACAGTTGAGCAGCATGATGTGGACCCTAAGGAGATGTACACCTGCATCAAGCACCCAAGGGAGCTAGGGAAAGGAGGGTCTAGGAAGAAATCAAAGGTGACGAAGACCTCACTGGATCCCATCACATTAACAGAGGGCAACTTGTATGATATCAATGACACAGTGAGGGATGTCACCGTGGAGGGCTTGCAATAGTTTGAACAGTAGCAGAAAATCATCTTAAGGGCCATCCAGACAGGGTTCTAGGAGTTGCAAACCCGCACGTCACAGGCTCGCGGTGTCTACTAGCCTAGCTATTGGGACTTCAGAGGCTGTTGATATGCTGCGTACGAAGACTTCCAGTGCGATAGTGCTACCAGATGGAGCACTTACCACAGAGAATGAGGCTGATAAGCCCACTGTCAATGCCTTAAAGGGAGTCATATTGAACCTGGTAGTGCTCCTGCATGAAGCACTCCACCTCTTGTAGGATGGAGTAATTACATAGCTTAGGGCCTGCGAGCACCATGCCCTCCAGGTGATCAGTGAACAACACATAAAAAATGAATAGATGGACTTAAAGAGAAATGTTGCCATTGCTGCTGAGACTGAGGTGAAGAATAAGAGAAAGCACATTTTGTAGGTCATTGAGGAGGCATGCAGAATGGTCCCAAAGTTGGCCATTCCGGAGGAGGATCCAGTTGAGGTACGCATCTGCAAGTTTTCCACAAGGGTGCGTGACACTTGGATTGCGATGGAGCAGGTTCAGCTGGAGTTGAACCTACAAATTACAGAGTTACAGTTGAGGTCCCAACATTCAACTCCTCTAAAAGTGAAGGAATAGTGGCAACTTTTGTCACATAAGTAGTAGCGATGATGGATAGTGCAGTAGCAAACTACACACAGTTGTTTGAGTAGTCATTTGAGGTCCTAACAAGCTTGCAGGAGGACCCTAATGCACAGAGGCTTGAGACAGAAGCATGTGAGCTCCAACAATGCTATGATGAGGTTAAGGGCACAACGTGAACTGTCGTACTGATACAGAGACTAGCCAAGCTGCAGGTGGCCAAGAAGTTGATGGAACAGGTGGATGCAGAGCTGCACAAGGAAGCAGTGCTCAAGGTGAGACTAAAGCCCTACATGGATGAGGCTTACACAGTGACAGGGAATACAAAGAAAGCTTGCAACTCCACAGGAAATGCAACAAAATCTTTAGGTTGACAGCCCAGGAGTAGTGAATGAGTAGACAGTGGAAGATGCGAAGTAGGTGGAAACTTAGTGTACAGTCAAAGTTGCAGTCATATGGGTCGAGCTGGAAGGGCTTCGTGCAAAACCGTGCCTACCGAGTGACTCGAGGGCAAGTCACGATGTTTGTGTTGGGGGCCTGTTGGCAACGGGATCCCTCAAAGGATAGTTTTGGGGCTAAAAGCCCATATTTTGGTTAAATTTTGTAAGAAACTTGTAAAGACTCCACATTTTGTGGTCGTAGAGCACATAGGTGTTATAAGTCATAAAGGGTTGTCTGCCCTTAGTTTTTTAAAGTAAAGTCGGTTGTAAGAGATCTACCCATGGTCCGCGGACCATGGGATTGTATAAAAGGAGCTAAGCTCTAAGTAGTTAGAGTCAATCAATGAAGAGAATAGAGTCGTAGCTCTGAAGTAAGAAGTCTAAGTTTCGGTTGTAGTGTACTTAGAGGCTTTGCAGCTAAGTGCATAGAGGCCTAGTGTAGAAGTCCGTAACTGAGTGTGTGGACCCCTGTAGCTATGTGAGCATGGTGGATAGAGTCTAGAATCACTTGGAAGATATCAATAAAGAGAAGCATTCTGACAATTTATGTGTCTTTATTTTGATTGATGCATCTTGTCATTTTATGTATGAATTTCCTTTATACTGCTTATATGGTGTGCAAATGTGTATAATTATGTTGGATAATTGAACACATATAAGAATATCTATTTATGTGGTGATAACTATGAATATCTAATAATATAAGTAAGGCTCTCAATATAACTTGACAATCTAAGCAATATGTTACCTGAGCAATGTGAAAGCATCTGAATCGAAGGTTAGAGCTATGCAAAGGTCAGCCATACCCTTTTGCAGAGCTATTGAAGGATAGAATAGAGGGCTCGTCTGTCAAGCCATAGAGCGAAGTCACCTACGTGAAAGCAAGAATAAGAAGGAATAAAATGACATCATGACCATCTCAGGATGCAGAAACTTGGTTCCAACATCCCCCCATACTGCTCATGGTGAGACTTCAGTCTGCACTCTGCGGGTTAATGCCAAAAGGGCCAACAACGTAGGGATTTGTTTGGCTAATTAACATTGAGCCTGGGTCAGGGCCCCTCAAGCCAACATGGCCCCATTTAAAAAATGTGCATTTCTTAATCATTTGCTATAATAGAATAATAATTTGTGAGAAATCAGGGAAAAATGTTTTGACAAAATTGATTTGTCCAAGAAATGATTGCATGACTTTTTTGTTATATGGTGGAGAAATTTTTGAAATTTCTTTTCTTCTACGAGGGTCAATGTAAATTCCATTTTTTGACACAATGAATCCTAAAAGTTTCTCTTCACTAAGAGTGAAAAAAGATTTTTTTTCGGATTTAATGATATACCATATTTTCTTCAGCATTCAAAAATCTATTTTAAGTCCTACAAATGACTATTTTTGTTCCTTGAATAAAAAATAATGAAATCTATATAAACAAGAACCATTTTACTTAAAATACCTTTGAAAGCAATATCCATGGCTTGTTGGGAAGTGGCCCCTACATTTATTAATCCGAGTGGAATTTTTTGGTAGGCATAAGTTCCCCATTTGGTTCTGAAAGTAGTCTTTAACCTATCATCTGGGTGGACCATAATTTGATTATATCCATAGAAACCATCAAGGAAAGACATAAGTTCAGAACCAGCAACTGATCATAAAATCTATTCCATCGTGGGTAGAGGGAAATTATCTTTTTGACTAGCCTTATTAAGATTCCTTAAATCTATACATATTCAGATGATCTGAATGGAAAATGGCATCAACCCATGGTATTCATCCACTTATGTTATTCATACACCCATGTAAATTTACCCATGGTATTGTAAGTGGTATCCACCCATGGTATTTATCCACCCATGGTATTGTAAGTGACATCGACCCATGGTATTCATTCACCCATGGTATGGTGACATCCACCCATGGTATTCATTCACCCATGGAATTGACCCGTTGTATTGTGACATTCACCCATGGAATTGACCCGTGGTATTGTAACTGAAAAATACTATAAGTAACAAGTCGCATTTTGTAAAAGGATAGATTGTCAACCACAATGTAGTCCTTACAGTTATTAACTATTTTAATAAAAAAATTCTTTGTGGTTTTGTTTATTGGGCATTCTACTCATTTTCTTCTGGCAATTTTTAGATCTTGGGGGCCTCCCCCCAAGATTTGGATAAGTGGTATCAAAGCATGTTATGATTCCATGGGAATGAGGGTTTGATGCATATTTCAGTTTCAAATTTTGCATCAATATTCAACAAACTTTAGACATAGGTTGCGACCTCCACAACGCACTTTCTTGAGCCAAATAGGAAGAATTTTTCTTTTTTCATATTTTTGCAGGAATTTGTTTTTGGGCGACAAGTTTGAAGATCAAATCTAAAACATTTGGTGCAATATTTAAAAAAACAAATAAACGATCTAGATTCCTTGCGAAAAATACCAAAAAAAAAAAATGGCCGAAATCAGAGTCTCGATGAGGGAGATATCATTGATTTAAAATCAGTTATGTTGTAGAATTTTTTTCTGATGACAACTGGTGGATGGCGACTCTCCTATCATTTTTTGAAGTTTTTGTGCAGAATTTCAGAAAAAAGGATTGTAGATCTGAGCTCCTCTTGAAAAGTCACCCAATTTAAAAAACAAAATGGGTTGAATCGGAGTTTGGAAGTGGGAGATATCACTAATTTAAAATCAACTATTTTTCAGAACTTTTGTGATGGAAAAAAAATTGTAGCGCGAATATGAGATTTTAGATTATCCAGATAAGGATTTCCAACACATGGGAAGATGAAAAATGGTCCTTCTGCTTCCAAAAATAAGTTATAATAAATATTCTGAGCTATATTGACCAAGTTATGTCCATTTTAATTCTAGAGCAGCTTTCGGAGTGAGTTCCAATTATAAACATGTCCTCCCACCCCACTTTAGTAAGCACCTACTTGACATTCATCAGTTTCAGCATAGCAGCATTCGGCTTGGGTTATTTGGAGACATGCCCTCCCACCTCAGGCTATGTAGGCACCTGCTACTTCATCAACAACCAACATCACGGTTATGGGTCAACCACACAAAATGCTTGTCATTGAAGTCCATTTGCTAGGCCGCACATTGTTAGTATCACAGTTGGTCACAAGCATTATAGGATATCTCTATCAACGGATCTGGATCATGGTATTCATTCACCCATGGAATTGACCTGTGGTATTGTAACTAAAAAATACTATAAGTAACAAGTCGAAATACAACGGGTCAATTCCATGGGTGAATGAATACCATGGGTGGATGTCACAATACCATGGGTGAATGAATACCATGGGTGGATAAATACCATGGGTGGATGCCACTTACAATACCATGGGTAAATTACATGGGTGAATGAATACCTACCAGTTGGTGATATTATTGTGAATGGATGGCCTAAAGATTAATTCTACATAAAATCTATTAGGACTGTAATATTTGGATGGAATCAGTTTTTATGCAATGTTAGCAAGAAGGTCAGTGCTGACATTCTGAACTCTAGGAATAACAAAAATGTTAAATGCTAAAAAATGTGAAGTGAGAGACTGAACCAATGACTGATAATGCTTCAAGTGTGTAGAGCTACAATGCGTCATGTTTCTTACTTGTTTTACTACAATTTCTAAGTCTCCATAAACTTGAAGGTATTTAATGTCAAGGAAAATTTCTTTATAGATACCGTGGACTAATGCTTCATATTTTGCAATATTATTTGTGCATTTGAATTCCATTATGCAAGTTAGCATTGTCTTCACACCTTCAGGATTAATCAATATACAACCTACTCCTACACTATCACTTGATTTTGACCCATCAAAATACAATGTCCAGAATAAAGAATTAACTAATGGTTTTTCTAGCATATTTACACATTTAGAAAAGTTTGTCTATGAAAATTTTTGAATTTGAGAAGTTACAAAATCACACATAAATGGTGACATTTGTGCTTTAAAATTTTCAAGAAATGATTCAGTATAGTAGTTCCCAATAATGTTGTTATTAAATAGTACCACATCATTTTCACCTTCGAAATCTATTACTAAATGTTTCATATGTTTTTCTCGGTTGATTATGATTTTATTCAGCTTTCCATTAAATGGGAGCCATAAGTGAGACCAATCAGTAGAAAAATAATTGTGTAGTTTTTCTGACCAATCTCTACTAAGAATTAAATGTAGAAATCTGGGATATCAGCAACAAGTATATCAATTATTTGAAAAAATTTAGGATTCGAAGATAATCTAATAAGAACTGAATTCATTTCTCCTATGACTTTGAATTTTGTCCTATCAAGTTGCACAATGTGAACTGGGGTTTTCTGGGGTGACATATTTAATTTCAGACAAACTGAATACGGCATCGTATTCGATGAAGCCCCTGAATCTACCAAGCATTTATGTGCACTTTTATTAAATATTTCAAAAGTAAAAAGAAAAGGAGGGTTATGTGAGTTATAACTTCCACCTATCAAAATGACGTGAACGTAATCGAATAATGGATGAACAAGAGGTTTACCCATTTCGTTAGAAGCTTTGGAAACCACAACAGTAGGAAGAAGAGAAGCATGTATTTCATTCAATTCTTTTAGTAAAAATTTTTGTTGTTGTTTGAGTTTAGTGAGTTCATGAAAGGAAATCATTGCTTTTATTTTCTTCATATCCTCAACTATATTGTACAAAATAGTATCTGAAACTACTAAGGTTTTGGGTGAAGATGGAGAATGGGTTGAAGATGGTATTACTTAGGGAGAAATGGAAGTGGATTTTAACAATGACTTTATCTTTAGTAGTGGAAGTTTAAGGTTTATGCTTCTAAATTGATTGTATAGGATCAATTCAACCATTACTTCTTGTGCTAACTAGTAATGCTTCATATTCATTTTCACTATCAGAAATAGGAAGAATAAAATCCCACATTCAATTTCACTTAGTTATTTGTTCATCTTGGGATTCATCAGCAGAAAATGCTGCTTCTTCTTCATCTTCATCATCAGTTTCTACATTAGAGATCATGTTTGGAGGTTGTGGATTAGGTGACTGATTTATTCTGAATGGTCTAAAAGGTGTTTTGGAAGAGGATTCAACTACTTGTTTTTTTATCTCTACCATGTCATTGGATAAATTTTTAGTGACTTTTTGTAAGCCTTCAAGATCAAAGGGATTTTTAGGTGCTTTCTTTTTAAATTCATCCTTAAATGTAACTCTTTTTAATTTTCTATCTTCCTAATATTTTTTTTTTCTAGTGCATTTATCCCCTTCTCTACAGACATAGCTTCTTTCATGTTATATACTAAGGTATTTTTATTAGCTCTATCTACAAAAATTCCTATGTTAGAAGGAAGAGATGAAATATACCATTCAATTTGTACATCGACACTAGGTATAGAAGTAGCTGGGATTTTATTTAACAATTTGTTAAATCTAGAATTGAAATCTTTTATATTTTCCAATGAATTCATTTTTAAATTGGAAAGATCATTGATAAGAGATGCGGTTGACCGATCATCACCAAATTTAATAAAATAATGTTCTTCAAAAATATCCCAACTAGTAATAGAATTGGTTAGTGATGAAAAGTACCAAGACCCTCTTGATCCTGTAAGAGTGTGCGGGAATAATCTAACAACAACATATTCTTCATCTACCCCATTAATATTGATGGCTAACATATAGTTGTGAAGGTGTTCTTTAGCAGGTAATTCATCATCAGGATTGAATTTTGGAATCCATCTTTTAGGATTTTTTCATAGAGGATGAAGTGGTGCTGGCATTTGAACAGTTCCCAGATTGGACCATGGTCTGGCTGCCATTGTAAGAGTTCAGGAGGTGGATCTGATGAAATAAGAACTGGTAGCTGTGATTGTATTGCTTGAGGCAACACTCGTTATTTGTGTAGAGGAACTAGAAATAGATGAAGTGAAAAATAGAGAAAAAGGAAGAAATGGGGATTTTGGTGAATGAGAGAATGAGGTATTATCACTAGTAGGTGTTTGAGAATCTGATGTAGCAGTTTTCTTTCGACGAGATTGAGGTGGGAACTCAAATAGCAAGATGCAAACTTTTTCACTTTGGGACCAAGTTAAAACAACAGTTCATTGAAATATAGAAGTTATTCTTCCTTTAGAATCTTCAGATGATTCATGATTTTCTACTAAACTAGAGAGGTCTTCCAATTTATTTATCAAATCTGTAATTTTTGGTGATTCTCGAGTATAATCTATGGGGATTACCACGGGCAGTATTCTAGGAGACTTAGGAGGTGATTGTACAACTTCTGATCTAAAAGTAAGAGATTCTGGAGAGAATATGGAAGTTATAGGAGATTTGGAAGGGGAATGACTCTTGGAATGAGCTTTTGTTTTTGGATTGGAATTACTTGCCATTCATACTCTGCATGCCCTCCTTCTAGTGCCAAAAAGTGTTGAGGCCTCAAAAATCATTGCTTCAACATAGGGGGAAAACCACCCGTTCCAGTCCTTAAGACCACTCCTTTTTTGTTTAAGTAGCGGCTCTGAATGGGGATGATGGGACCAGTTTTCCAATGAAAGATGATTGAATGAATGTGTAATTCTTATGGTGAAGTGAAATGGATGGATTTGCAGTAGTGAAATAAATGGAAAAATAATTGCATTATTCTACTCTATAACCTGAGATTGTTTAACTTTTGTTTAGATGTGATCTATAATGATTTTCCTTAAGAAATGACAATATAGATTTCTCAAACACGAATGGAAATGAAAATATTTCAAGATGATTAGTTTGATTAAATAGTTAATCAAAATAATGTGTAAACTTATATCGCATTTAGAATATCACAACAAATTACTTAAAATGTATAAAAACATCAATGGTAGAACAATCAGTAGTGAATAAATGTAACATTGTTCTTTAAATATCAAGAAATAAGAAATTTGAAAATATAAATTTACTATTTACTTATGAACAAAACAAAGGTACAATGGTAGAAATACTAGCTATACTTCGCTTAGCTCATAAAATAAATAGCAACAATTTATTCCTTTCCACAAAGATAATTCCAAGCGTACAGTAATGCAACTTCTCAAAATTCTTTATGAAAATTCCTAAACAATGTTCCAGTTGTTCTATTGAGAAAAGGATGAAAGTATAGTAGTGCAAGCTTTCATAAGCCTTTCTTCATAAAATTCAAGACCTTTATTTGATACAACAAGTAAGCTTAAATAATAGAAAACAAATCTAATATATTGTGGAGAGCATTGAGGGTATTAAACATATCTCTTTCACAATGCTTAAAGGAAAATCGTATTTTGGTAGAAGTTTGTGAAAATGATTTGTTTTCATCATTAGCTTCATTTGTTTCATGAACTTCTTTGGATGTCTGTCTCTCTATTTGAACTGATTTGCCATTGATCAACACAACTTTCTTTCTCTATCATGAACTTGAACATGACAAATAAGAATCGATAAGATGTAAATAAATGAGACTAATAAGTGAGTTTTATTTGAAACAAATCTCTTTTTCAGGAAATCAGCAAAACGTAGAGCATAATAAATCCTACACATAGATCATGGAGAGGAATTCTGAGCGAGGTGGTGGAGCTTTACAACTTATCCGAAATCAGAGTTTTGTGGAAGGACTTTGGAACAATCACAATTAGTATAGTGCCAAAAAAATGTTGAGGCCATCCTTCTAGTGCCAAAAAGTGTTGATGCCTCAAAAATCACTATTTCAACACAAGGGGAAATCCACCTGACCCAAACCTTAAGACAACTCATTTTCCATTAAAGTAGTGGTTGCAACTGTGGATAATGAGACCAATTTCCCAATGAAATATGATTGAATGAATGTGTAATGCTTGTAGTGAAGTAAAATGGATGGATTTGCAGTAATGAACTAAATGGAAAAATAATTGCATTATTATACTCTATAACCCGGGATTGTTTAAATTTTATCTAGATGTGATCTATAATGATTTTCCTTAGTAAATGACGATATAGATTGCTCAAACACCAATGGAAATAAAACTATTTCAATATGATTAGTTTGATTAAATAGTTGATCAAAATAATGTGTAAACTTATATTACATTTAGAATATCACAACAAATTGCTTAACATGTATAAAAATATCAATGGCATCATGATCAATAGTGAATACATGTAGCATTTCTCTTTAAATATCAAGTAATAAGCAATTTGAAAAGATAAATTTACTATTGACTTATGAACAAAATAGAGGTACAATGATAGAAATACCAAATATATGCTAAGCTCATAAAGGAAATAGAAGCAGTCTATTCCTTTCCACAAAAATGATTCCAGGAATACAGTAATGCAACTTCTCAAAATGCTTTATGAAAATTCCTAAATAATGTTCCAGTCGTTCTATTAAGAAAAGGATAAAGTACAATAGTGCAAGCTTTCTTAAGCCTTTCTTCATAAAATTTAGGACCTCTGTTTGATACAAGTAAGCTTAAATAACAAAAAGAAACTCTAATCTATTGTGTAGAGCATTGAGGGTATTAAACATAACCCATCCACAATGGTTAAAGGAGAACAATATTTTGGTAGAAGTTTATGAAAATGGTCTATTGTCATAAGTAGCTTCATTTGTTCCATCAAATTCTTTGGATGTTTGTTTGTCTATTTGAACTGATTTGCCACTGATCAGCACAATTGTCTTTCTCTAGCATGAACCTGAACATGGCAAACAATAATTGATAAGATGGAAATAAATGAGATTGATAAGTGAGTTTTAATTGAAATAAATCACTTTTGTAGGAAACTAGGAAAACATAGCCTGTAATAAATCCTACACAGACATCATGGAAAGTAATGTTGAGTGAGGAGGTGGAGCTTAATGGCTTATCAGGAATTAGAGTTTTGGGGTAGGACTTCAGAACAATTGCAATCAGTATAACCTGGGAGTATTTCATATAAAATCCAAAAAAGGGGTTTTCTAACATAAAATCGCAATTGTAGTCGTAATGGCCAAGAGACAAAGAATCAATGTTATTTTGTTATTCGTTATAGCTGCAGATGTGGGGATTTAAATTAATTGCAACATATAATTCTATTGGTTCTGGTCTAATTGAAATCGGAATGGGGAGGAGTCTTTGGAAACTATGATAGTTCCAGACGTAGGATTTTATGAATTGTAATGGTTTTTCCCGCCGGGTCCAGTTTAATCACAATTGCAATTGGTTAAGATATTTGGAACCTTTTACAATTTCCATGGATGTAGGGACTTATAAATTGAGATGTATTTTAGCCATCGAGTCTGGTTTAATCACAATTGCAATGGAGTTTGGTCGATGGGTATTGAGCCTTTGGAACTTTGTTTATTTGCGATGCGGGGAAGTGGGATCAATCAGAGTTTGTTAAGATTTGAACTTTAGGGGGATAAAAATCCAATTTATTTTGTTTAAATAACCCATATTTTTAAATATTTGAGGTTTTTGAAGCCTAAGTATAGTTTTGATCTTAGGGGTTGTTAAAATTTTGGTTTTTGGGGTAATTAAGGTTTAATACTTGGGTTTTAATGAAACAACCTAAGTATTAAACTTTGATTATAATATTTTTCTAAAATTGAAGGGTCCATATTCTAATAAAATAAATTTCATAGGAAATTTATAATATATTAAATTGGGGGTTGTTGGACAATACAATAGGTTTGTACAAATGCTTGAAAGGAAGGACTTGGTGGAGTCTTGATGTAGGAAGGGCAGGTGGTTTGCTATGAGTCAAGGAAGTTGAAGGAGCACAAGCAAACTATGCGATGCATGGTCTTGAGTTGGAAGTCATCATTCATGCATTAAAGATATGGATACATTATCTACTTGGAACGAGGTTTGTTTTGACAAGTGATCATAGTGGCCTAAGGTACTTGTTTGACCAACCCAATCTAAATGCGAGGAAAACTATATGGTTGGCTACCCTCAGTGAGTTTGACTTTGAGATCAGGTACATCAAGGGAAAGGAGAATAGGGTTGCAGATTCTCTCAGTATGAGAGTACAGGTGAATGATATTTTAGTTGTGAGATCTTATGGGATAAATTTGTAGGAGAATACCTTGAATGCACAGAAACATGATGAGATGTACCAACAACTAAAGTAGAGATTGCAAAAACAAGTTGAAGGTAATAGGAATGAGGAGTGTCACGTCATGGAAGATGGCTTAGTGAGATTCAAGAATAGGATTTATATGTCAGATAGTAATGAGCTAAAAAATATTAAGGAAGTTTCATGTCAAGCCTTATTCAAGCCATTCAGGATATCAGAAGAATTCTACAATAGTCAACAAGTTATATCATTGGTTGAACTTGAAGGAAGAGGTGGCTAAGCTTGTTGTAAGATGTTTGGACTGTAAGTAGGTGAAAGTTGAAGGTAAGCACCCAACTAGCTTATTACATCCTATTCGAATTCCATAATAGAAGTGGTAGGTAATTTCCATGGACTTCATTACAGGTTTGTCAAAGACATCTAGACAACTTGAGTCCATTATTGTTGTGGTTGAAAGGTTGAGAAAGTTAGGTCCCTTTATTACAGTGAAGTCTACTAGTTTACCTAGTGAGATAGCTCATATCTTCAATAGGGAGATAGTGGGGTTGCATGGTGTTCCCAAGAAGATCATATCAGACGGAGATGCCAAGTTCAATTCCAGGTTTTGGAAGGAGTTGTTTGCAGGCTTGGGGACAGAGTTAGCCTTTAGTATAGATTATCCTTTGAGTACAAATGGACATACAAAGAGGGTTAACATGATTCTTGAGGATATATTGAGGATGCATGTCATGCATCAATAGTGGAATTGGGAGGAGTATCTTCCGTTGGTGGAGTTTCCATATAATAATGGGTATTAGGAATCCTTGAGGATGAATCCTATGAAATAGAGTGATTCAGTGAATACGGTGCTGATTGGATTGGATATGTTGGTTGAGATGGAGTAGGAGATACAAGTTATTAGAAAACAAATTGAAGGCAATGCAGGATATGAAGAAGAGTTATGTGGATTAGCATAGAGCATTCACAAAGTTTCAGGTTGGGGAGCACGTGCAGTTGTGCATCAAGCCCAAGAGGAGCTCCTTGAGGATTGGGTCATGTGCCAAGATGGCACCTTGGTATTGTGAGTCTTTTGAGATCCTTGAGATGATTGGACTAGTGGTCTATTAACTTTCACTAATTCTAACATTACAATTACATGATGTTTTCCATGTTTAATTTCTTAAGATATATGTCCAAGATGTTGATCATATGATTGATTGGTTTATATTGTAGGTGGAACCAGAGGGAGTGTTCCAGCCAGAGCCTCAATGCATTTTGTAGCGGAAATATCTCATGCTCTGGAAATGAACCATATAGAAATTTAAAGTGCATTGGAAGCACTTTGGACCCACTGAAGCTACATGGGAGAATTTTAATAAAATGTGGGCTGTGTATACTTCCTTATTTGATGGTTGAGTAGATTTGTTTGATTTATGTGTTTTGGTTTATATTTATATATATGTGCATATGTGTATTGTAAATACTACAATGAATTGTGTTATAAAGATTAAATAAGTAGTATGTTGTAAATATTGCTTCAAGTTATGTTATAAAGATCCAATAAGGAGTATAGTGTTCATGGTTTAAACAATTTGGTATGATGTAAATGTTGCATCAAGCTTTTTTATAAATTTCCATGGGAAACATGTTCTTCTAGTTATAAGGATCATTGAACTTTAAGGACAATGTTTCCCAAGGGGCAAGGGTTTGTAATAGCCCTTGGTTCATTTTTCCTTGTAAATAAATAAGACCAAGGTCATGGGACATGTATTCCTACCTGAACGGTGGGAAAACATTATAGTGGACATGATTTGTAGTTTATTAATGGATATGGAAATTGGCAAAGGAAAATAGGCAATAAATGGCATTTAATTATGAAAATAAAGGAAAATAGGAGAAAAGGGAGGTGAAGAGACACAAATTTGCATATAAGGGAAATTAGACAGAAAATGAAGAAAAAGGAGGCATCAATGATAAAAAATTATTAGAGAAATAGTTCAGATATTTTTGGCGTAGATTTTTGTTAGTTTAGCATTTGGATCTCTCACACTCTTACATACATAGATAATTCTTGAAGCATCCTTGGAGTATTCTAGGAATCACTTGGATTGGAGAAATAAAGAAAAGCAAAGGAAGGGAGCGCAAGGAGACAGTTGGATCAACAACTACAACAGGGTTACCTTGCAGGTAGCAAGTTGTATGTGTGGTCACCTTGGTAGTTTTTGGATGCATGGTATATGCATGTGGTTCCTTCATTATGTGTTTTCATTGGCATGAACATTTTCATAGATTAACAATGCTTTCGTCCGTGCCTTACCATTTCCTCGATGATCATGGTGTAGTGGGTTTCCCATTTGGTTTTTTGATTGGTTGTTGGGCACAACCCAACTTGGCCTAGTTTTTGGCAAAGACTCTACATTTTGTAGGGTGGAGCGTGCAACAGAGTGTGAAGTGGATCGTGTAGCAAACAAATTGGAATATACCACATGGTATAAGGGCAACGAATTGGGTCGAAGCCCCTACTTTTTGTAAAAGCATGTGATAATGTAAAGGATCAATGGTTTTAGCTACTTCTTTAAGGGAATCCATGGTATGTGGACCATGGTATTGTAATGATGTACCCTTGATGTAATAGTATATATAGGGTCATATAATAAAAAAAGAAAATCATCGTTGAGATCCAGATCTGTGTTATGGTTGAACTTTTCTGATCTATTGTTTGGGAAAACAAGGCAAGGCTCTGCAGTCGAGCGCATAGGGGCCTGAGACTACAGCTAAGGGTAGAAAACCTACAACTTCATGCACAGGTTAAGAACTATTTTTTGTACAAAGAATCACTATTATTAACAACAATTCTTGTGGGCATATCCCCCCATTAGGGTGAACCATGTTAAAATTGGTGTCTTCATGTGTATATTTTCTTATTATCTATTGTAGCATAGCATTTTATTATAGCTTCACTTTATTTTAGTACAATGATTATTTATGGATTTATATGACATGTTTAAATGATTAATGTAATGTGGCAAAGTGATGTATGAATGTTAGGTGTAAGAAAACATAAAAACACCACATTGCATAATCCTTCAAGGCTGAAAAAACTTGGTTCTACACCCTCCCATAGTCACTTCAAGTGAGACTGTGATCTGCTTGCAGTTCTTTGCCGAAAGGGATAGTGATTAAGGGTTTTGTTGGTGCGCAGTATAGGTCAAAATTGGGTCAACCCAAATCATAACCAACAAATGGTTCTTTTGTTAGGATCAAGATCTATTTGATGGATATGTGGATGTGGCACCCATCGAAGAAGGAAATTCAAGATTGGATAGAATCGGAAGAGAAATAATTTCAAATAAAGAGAACATAAACCCTTGTTTGACATTTAACGCTTGGTTTCAGAAGTATATTTTCACAGATAAATACAAAATTTTCTTCGCCTCATTTCCTATCAAACTGTACAAGTGGATATCATGTTTAATTAAAAGAAAGACCTATTTTAAAGGTGGATAACCTATTATGTGGACTCTTGAACTAATACAGTGACTCAAGAGAACTGACAATAGGATTTCAAGGGCTTTCGATTTCTATATTTATAACATCTGTGAAGGATTTATTACTGAGTTCATGGTAGACTCGTCTGTGTACTACAGAGAACCAGAATGACGATTCTTCAGAGGTCTGCGAGGTAATTATTTCAAGTATTTAAAACTTTTGACTAAGATGCTTTTTCATGAAAAGGGAGTTTTACGGATGCAATCCGATTGCTAGTTTACTTATGTTTGGAAGAAAAAATAATAAATTTGATCCAAAGATCATAGTAATGCAAAGTGGAAAGAGATATAGAATAGATACCAAAAAGAGAGCTTGTGGGCAAGACTTAAAGACCTTTATAGAGACTAAGTATAGTCCTCTTTTGAGTGAATTTGAAAGTGAAAGAGAAGATAACCACCCTAATAAACCCCAGGTAACTTCAAAGTATTCACCTTCCCATCATGAGAGTTCATAGAAGCTGTTTAGTCAATTTAGTGTTCCTAAATTGATGTCATTAATTGTCAACCCGGGGCTCGTAAGCTGATGAAGTGAAGCTGTACTATATGTACTTAAGCAACCTCTTAGAGCTTTTTGTCGTTTGGGGTGTTGTTTGTGGTTAATTTATCTCCCTAAGATGGAGTGATGTATTTATAAACAGATGAGTGATGGTGTGTGTAAGGTGAATTCTAGATGAGTGAAGGTGTGTGATTAGTGGTTTCTAACTACTTGCTGAGAAGGAAAAACTTGAAGGAAATGAAAGCAAAGAACCACTTTCTAATGGCATTAGACACTATTCATGCTGCTGCAAATAAAAGGTAAGAAAATCACTTAAAAGACCAATGATAATGTTTATCTCTTCCTAACTCTCTGCCTCTAACACATAGTACTGTGTAAGACACGATTAGGAAGTAGCTAAAGATAAGTCTAAGAAATGATAAAAAAAATGAGAAAAATCTACTTTAAAGACTAGTTATAATGTTTTGCTCTTTCTAACTCTCTGCCTCTAACACATAGTACTGTGTAAAGCACGATTAGAAAGTAGTTAAAGATTAGTCTAAAAATTACCCCAAAGCCGGCTGCAAGTTATTAGTATTCTGA
>APFE030944974.1:78157-92829 GCA_000404065.3 Pinus taeda
CCCTTGTTGACCGGAGGTGCAGATGACGTGGATGGCTGAACCAATAGCACAGGAACCTCGAGGACCTTGATTCCTAAGTGCCCATGTGGCTCATTTGGCAAAATGACACGTGGAACCTTGAGATTAATAAAAAGGCTGTGGAATCACCAGATGGCTGCGGAATCACCAGATGTCTGCGGAATCGGCAGAGGGCTACGGAATGCCTGTAAATATGTCAAAATCTAAAAAAAAAAAAGTCACACATTAGCAAAGCTCACTTGATCATGCTTAATGACATCTAATGTAATGATCTGGGTGGTTTTACATTGAAAATGAGGCAAAAGAGAGAGGTAAGTGATGAAAAACAGAAGGTAATAGTGGATGATGAGGTGTAAGTTAGAGGCTCTACAGAAGCTAGAACCCAATAATAACTAGGGTGCTTTTGGCTCTCCCCTTCCCCCTCCCCCTCCCTCTTCTCCTCCTACTCCCCCTACTTCCCATCCCTCTCCCCCTCCAAGAAGAAATATGGCTAATGATATTAAGTTGCCTATTTTCAAAGGAACTAGATTGGAATATCCATAACAGATTTAGTTTCTATGTGAAGTTGTATGGACTGCAAAGCAGCTCAACGATGAAAATATAAATAAATTGTAGCTCATTATGAAATTCCGAGATAGAGAATTGACATGGTATTTGAAGTATTTAAGTAATAAGATCAGAACATTTGCAGATATTAAAAGAAACATTGGTCAGAGAATTTAAGAAGCTAAAGTTTGAGTCGTAGTGCATCACTGAGTTGAAAGAAATTAAACAGAAAGTTACTGAGTCTATTTGGGAATTTGATAAGGGATTTAAGGTATTTTTGGATCAATTAAGCTTTGACATAGCTCCACAAAAACATCAAGAATGTTTTATAGCTGGGCTATTACCACATATAAGATTACCATTGATGCAACAAAAGATAACAAGTCAAGCTAAATATCTATAGATTGCGATGAAGTTGGAGGCGTCACCTATAGGAGATACTAATGCAAGTAGGAAACAGATTCAGAGTCATCTAGAGAACCTAACCATGAAAATACAAGGTATCATGAAAATAAAAAAAGTTAGAGAAGTATGGTGTATGAAGTGCAAATCGGAGGGCCATTTTTAAGAACAATTCCTATCTTCAGGGATTACATGGCTAGTGGAGCACTGAATCCCTTAAATGTAGGATCCATGTTGTGGTGCGAGATATGTAATATCAAAGACCAACATTTCTCAGAAGAATCTTACCTGTTATATAAATATGTGTAGAGTCCAAGGAAACTATATTGGAAATTTTGTAAATCAGTAGGACATGATGAGAATAATTGTTGAGCTTATGAACTAATTATGGAGTGTGGTGCTGACACTTATAGAATGCAAGCAAAAGAACATGGAAATGTAGGAAGTGGATAACACAGTGGTTGAGGAGGATACCAAGGAGGAGGTCAAGGTGATGGAGCTGGTCGAGGATGTGGACAAATCATTTGCTATAATTGTGGCCCAGTAGGTCATTTTGTGAGAGATTGTTAGAACTCTACAACAATGTGTAAGTAATATAAATCCTTTGACCATGTAATTAAAGAGAGCCTTGTACTCATGGAAAAGACGTAAGAAAAAAAGGAATCAATAGCTGACACAGAATATTCAAATGAATACTAATGAAAGGATGATCGATGAACCTTAAATTAGTATTCCCACTGGAAGTGGAGCTACAATTGGAAGTGATAAAGAAGATGAGAAGAAGGCATCTAAAAGTACATGGGTTAGAAAAAAATATTGAGAAAGTTGCTATTTTTTATATTGAAACGGTAAAAGAAGTAGTTTTGGAAGTGAAGCAAAGCTTTATGGATGATGGAGCTTCGACCTCTAATGCACAACCAAAGAAAAGAATAGTTGTGAAGTGTCATCAACTTTGGCACATAACCGAGCTTCGACATAGGATCAATCTCCAACACAAGACCAGGATTCAACAAAAAAGGAAGGTATTTTAAAATCTTTTCTATAGACTAATATGAAATTATTAAGAGATCAAAAGGTGATAGAAGGTCTTTATGAGTTGATAGATTCATGTGCATCCAAAGAAACACTGCGAAGTGAGATGTGCATAGTCAATAATTTTCATCGACAAAAAAGAACCGGAAGAGATATGAGGCTTAGTGCATAGGTAGGAGTATATGAGATGAATCAATTTATTTTGGATCTAGGATCTGATGCTAATGTCTTAACAAAGAAGACATGGGAGTTAATGGGTAAGTTGAATCTACAATGGTCACCTATTCTGTTAAGGATGGAAAATTGGCAAAATATCCTCCCCTTAGGAATACTACCAGGTGTAAAAGTACAAATTGAAGGAGTTCACACTACTGCTGATTTTGAAGTAATAGAGATTGTTGATGACAGTGACCCTTGTCCTGCATTGCTTGGACTTGATTGGGCATTTGACAATATGGATATAATTAATTTGAAGAAGAGACAAATGATATTTTAAGGTAATAATATGAGAGTAATTGTTCCCTTGTATCCATCAAAAGGAGTAAGATATACAAAACTAGTTAAAGAAGAATATTGCATAGCCGATATAGACAATATCGATCAAATAACAGCAAAGGAACAAGATTTTGTTAACCCTAGTGCAGAGAGAAAGTTGATTTGGGAGCATGATAGTTATTGTACCTTAGACGCAGAAGAAGAGTTGGAAAATTGGCAGAATAGGTTGCATGAGGTATCCACAAGGTGATGTGTAAGAATTACTAAATCAGTTCATTGTATGATACCTGAGGTATGTAACATATCTTCTTATGATGGCTTGGGTGATGTAAATACTTTTCTTGATGATTATGAAGAATAGGTTCCAAATAATCAAAGGTTGTTATCCTTGGAAATAGCCTTAAAATATACCCCTACTAGATGCTGGGGTGCACACAAGAAGAATATAGATGGCTGGCAGGAATGTCAAAGATTGATGTGGATAAGGTTTGGACAAATAGATACAAAAATAGAGATAAAATATGACGGTGAAACTTATCCTAGGAAGAATATCCAACTATGAACTACAACATGGAAGGATACTCCACAACAAGAATGGGTGAACAGATTCATTCATACATTAGAGACAATCCTAACAAATGCTACTTAGAAATAGATCTTCGACATGGTACATAAATCTCGGCATACATGGTTAATGGCTTCATATTAACATTCAACTTTGAGGATGATTTCCCATACATAGATTTGGACCTTTAGACATTTAAGAAGAGGATATTTGATAATGAAACCCCATTTACATAGAAACAACCTCATTGGGCTACGCAGATAGAAAATGCACTAGAATGTTATAAGCTTACTATAGAAGAAGAAGAAGATCCTCACAACATCAACATAGTAGAATCATAAGGATATCGTGAAGTAATTTGACCTGAGCCAAAAATACCAGATATAAAAAAGCCACTAAAGACCAAGAAGGTGAACATAAGCTCAGAGAAGGAACCTAAGTTTTCAATAATTAGATACTATTGGGATGAAGATACAATCAGTAAAGTTACAAAGTTACTCCATGAATACCAAGAAATGTTCCCCAACAAGTTTTCAGAGATGAAGGGTATAATAGAAGATCTAGGAGTCATGAATATTTCATTTAATCTTGATGTGAAGCCAGTCAAACAAAGACCTTACAGGCTCAATCCAAAGTATAAGGAGAAAGTAAAGATAGAGATTGAAAAGATGATAGAAGCAAGAATTATTGAACTAATATAAGAATTAGAATGGGTGAGTCCTATGGTGGCACAAGATAAGAAGACTCAAGGAGAAACTAGGATTTGTGTTGATTGAGGAAGATGAATGATGCATGTTTACATGACCCCTTCCCTACCCTTTTCATATATGAAGTGCTATATAATGTAGGAGGTTAGGAAGCTTACTCATTTATATATGGATTTTTAAGTTATCATCAGATTAGGATTGCACCTAAAGATCAACATAAGACCACATTTGCTATAGAAACGGGTTCATATCAATACACAATAATGCCTTTTGGATTAAATAATGCCCCTGCTATATTTTATAGAGTGGTGGTTGCATCTTTTAAGGAATATATCCACAAATATTTAGAGGTATATTTTGATGATTGGAAAATATTTGGGTTGCTAAGAAAACATATTGGAATTTTAAGACTTATGCTCGAGACATGTAGACAATACCAGATCTCTTTGAACTTAAAGAGGTGCATAATTGTGTACCCTTCAGCATATTGTTGGGACATATTGTTTGCAAGCAAGGACTAATGGTGGAACCTACTAATATTGCTATCATTTTGAATTTTCCTCCACCTGAGGCAATAACACAACTTCACACTACATTGGTACATACTAGGTATTACAAGAAATTCATCAAGCGGTATGTGAAAATCACTACAGCTATGGAGAAATTGTTAAAGAAGGATGTAACTTTTTAATGGAATGAAGAATGTTAGGAGAGCCTTGACATATTAAAATAAAAAATGGTAGTTGCGCCTATATTAGTGTTCCCTGATTGGAATAAGGAATTACGTGTCCATGTGGATGTCACTTGTATAGCTTTGGGAGTAGTATTGGCACAACCTGGTGTTGGAGAAATTGATCATCGTATGGCTTTTGCAAGTAAAAATCTATTTAAATCAGAAAATAATTACACCACTACAGAAAGGGAAGGACTAGACATGGTGTATCCTTTGCGGAAATTAGACACTATTTGCTAGGATCAAACTTTAAAATGTTTACAGATCATTTTGCACTGAAGTATTTGCTTCATAAGTCTGTCTTAGGAGGAAATATTTGTAGATGATTAATGTTATTCCAAGAATATGAATTGTAAATCATTTTTAAACCAGGAAGAATGAGTACTAGACCTGATCATCTATTAAGGTTGGAAATACGGGAAGAACCAATAAGCATAGAGTATAATCTCCTAGATCCATAGTCATTTGTAATCAAAGTTACAGATGACCATTTTGCATATATCATTTAGTTTTTTACCATAGGGATGGCTCTGTCAGAGTATACTATGCATCAAAAGAAATAATTAGTGGTTACGGCAGCCAAATTTTCATTAATATAAGGACAATTATATAATATGGGACCAGATGAAAGATTGTGCATATATGTTCCTGAACATGAAAGACAATTGATTCTAGTAGAAGCTCATGGTGGCATAGCTAGTGGAAAGTATGCGAGAAAAGCTACAACACAGAATATTTTGAGAGTAGGATTGTGGTGGCCTACACTACATGAATATGCAAAGGAGTACTACAGAGCATGTGATATGTGGCAAAGAATAGGAAAACCTTCAAGAAGAGATGAGATTCCATTGGTACCAAAAGTTACATTGTAGTCCTTTGATAAGTGGGCTATTTATTTTGTTGGACCCATCAACCCACCTGGAAAGAGGACTGGTACAAGGTACAAAATTACAACAACTAATTACTTGACAAGATGGGCCAAAGGACAACTAGTAAGGGAGTGCAACACAAAGACTACTACGAAGTTTATTTTTGAACATATATTATCTAGATTGGGATGTCTAAATGTTTTGATGAGTGAGAAAGGTTCACACTTCCTAAATAATACTATTTAAGCATTGATTAAGGATTTTGAAGTTTATCATCAGAAGAGTACCCCTTGTCACCGTCAGGCCAATGGAACAATAGAAGCATTCAATAAGATTTTGGAGAATGCACTAACTAAGGTATGCAATGTGAATAGAGATGACTGGGACCTTAGAATTCCAACAGTATTATGGTCTTATAGGACCAGATGTAAAAAAATGATAGGTTAGACACCATTCAGGTTAGTTTATGGGCAATAAGTTGTGATGCCCATGGAGTACATTGTCCCTATGTTGAGAACTGTAGCTTTTACAGATATGGCAGACCCTGACATAATGAATGAAAGAATGTCACACTTAATTGCTTTGGAAAAAGAAAAATTTATAACAAGATTTCATTAGTAGGTACAAAAATCAAGAGAAAAGGATTGGCATGACAAAAATATTAAGTAGAAGAAGTTCTAGGTAAGAGACCATGTTACCCTCTCTGACAGTAAGTTTGTAAAATTTCTAGGAAAATTAAGGATGCATTGATTGGGCCCCTACATTATCAAGCATATTATCGATCGAGGCACATTTCAATTAGAAAATTTAAATGGAGAATTGATTTAGGGAAAAGTAAATGGCAGGAGGTTGAATTTGTATAGGGACAACCCTGTCCCTATAGCCTCACTCTAAAGAAGAAAGGGGAAAAGTTAGTGCCAGCTACAATCGAATGTGGGCATTGGACTAAAAGTACGTTGTAGAGAGCTTTGACGTAGGAAGTTACTTCCCACCAGTCTATATTATGTCAAAATTTGTACGAGCCACAACTTAATATAGGATGTTCACTACAATATGGATGTGTCAAAGTTCACTAGAAAAATAAAAATATGACTGTCAAAAGGGAAATTTAACATTAAAACACACGGAAAGTTAAATTTATGAGGATAGATTGACAATATATAAGGATATATATGCAACTAATGAACAAAATATTAACATAATTTGGATAAAATATAAGCTAATAATGGGGTTAGAAATTGGAAATCACTATAAAAAGCCACATCCCACCATGATTTAACAATTTTTGAATTGAGAGTTTGAGTGCTGCTAATGTGAAGAAATTGCAAAGAATTTTCGCATGAACTTCCTGTCAACTAAAGAATTCATTCATATATTCAAGGAAAAGGGCTTAGTCATATTTATGAAGGAAGAAACTGAAGCAGTAGCTGGTGTGCCCACAACATCATATCAGATTCCCACAACAACATCAACCATAGTAGCATCATCACGAAAACAACGAAGATCTCCACTTAAGAAACCAACAAGGAATAAAGAGCAAAGAAGAAACAAGATAAGAAACTTGTTGAAGAACCCAAGCAAGTCAAAGACAATGAGGAATAAGTAGACCACGCAGAGTAGATGGAAACATATGGTGCAACATTTCCATCACCTCTCCCTCCATACATTCCACTGATCAAATTGAATGCTAAACTAGTGAAAAACTTTAAGGATGCGAAGTTTGGCACCTTCACACCCCTATTGCTAGAGGAAGTACCATTTATAGGGGAATTACTTGGAAAAATTCCATAGTTCATTGTCACAAGGTACAACTTCAATGATAGGAAGAAATACTCATAGTTCGCACCAGATATATAGCTAAAACAAGTAAACTACCCATAGAGTGGTGTGACGAGGTTAGAGCTGCATAAGTGGTAAAATGGACTGGTGTAGTTAGGATCGATGAATATGTTGAATGTGCCACACTTCGAGAGAACTCTGGGGAGCACGACTTGTGTGTGATAGTTGCTCGTGCTGGTGCATGATGGATTCTTATGGATGGGAAATAAGATCCCTATAGATCCAATGTTGATATGGAGAATCACTAGACTTCCATATCAATGGCAAAAACCCATAGAAGAATTCATTGGGAAATATCAAGACCGTGTCATAGCCAACAACATGAAGAAGAAGTTCGGTCTCACAAAAGGAAAAGGGGGGTATGATATAAATTCAACCAGTGACCAGGTAGTTCACTTTGCACAACATATTGGTTGGGAAGATCATGAGAAAATGTCGAGCTAGTGAATTCCCTGCAATAGTAGTTTCATTAGCTGCGTAGTGCGCCGATGTTGTTTAGTAAAACTGGGCCTAATACCTTTGCAAAGAATTTCTAGACAACTACCAAAAGGTCCAGGAGAAAGGTACCACATTCCATTATGCATGGTTGATATTGATAATTACAATGTTGGCATGGAAAGAGCTAGAGGATTCGTAGTTCCCTCTAGTAGCTTCAGATGTCTGTGAAGTCATGTGGTATGCCTCACTATCGTACACCACTCAACCATCATAAAAAATGGAGAACATGATGTTTTTTGTGTTATATCACATGGATTTACATATGTTAGTGAACCAACATCCTTGCCTGTCGCTGAGCCTATACAAAAAATATAGCAATCTTGTGAAGTTCAAGGCCAATTTTCATAAAGTATATATACAGATTCGCATGGACACAAAGAATAAATGACATCCCCTACCATACTTAGTATCAGAAGATGATCTCCTTGCATAGGTACAATAGTGGCCCATAGAATGGATCACTGAACTAGAGGCAGAGGCATAAGATAGTACGATAGGGGAGGAAACCTCGTAGCATGGTGAAACAAGTGGAAAGGACAAGGAACAAGATGAGCACAAATAAGAGGAAGAAGAGAAACATGACAAGGGTTACTAGGATACTCTTAAATGAGATGAGTAGAATAAGGAGTATAAAAAGACAAAAACATAACAAGTTGTCGTAGAAAAGAGGAAGGCATAGGTGAAGTTTCCATGAAGATCAAGAAAAATAAAAAGGTAGATCAGATGAAGGATATCACACCAATGGTCCTTACTAATGGGGAACTAGAGTAGATTGGCAATAGAATTGAAGAGGTGATAGTAGAGTCATGGAGTGAGTGGGAAGATCGCTATAATGCACTTCTCATAGGTGTGTAGGAGCAAATCATAGAACTTAAAATTTTGGCATAGACAGTTAGACAACCTACGTAGGTAGTGGAGAGGATTGGAGAAGAGAGGCAAATAGAGCCTACACTTTTAGAAAGGTTAGCAGCAATACCCATTAGAGCCATATAGTTTGACTCTGCTAAGGTACAACAACAAGAAAAATGGTGGAAACATGTCACACAACAATACCATTGCAGATATTACACAAGCTGCACATGAAATAATAGAGGAGTTGAAGCTATGCGAACAACACACCTCATGGTTGAATATTCCGGTAGAAATAGAGTGGGCTTCAATAAAGCAAAAGCTCGACTAGGAGATCCAAGAAAGGGATCAAGTAGTTTAGTGATAGAAAAATATCAAGGAGGTGACTGAAGCAACATGCAGAGAGATTTCAGATCTTGATGTCCGAGAAGAAGAGACAACAGAGGGAAAGGTCACGAAGATAGGCCTTGCAATAACAGGATACAAGGAGAAAGTTGCAACAATATAGTTTAAATATGAAATTTAGATCAATGAGCTGCAAATGAAGTTGTAGCCAACCATGCCACAGGAAGTAAGAGGGTAGAGGGCGACTGACCTAAAGGATAAAATGGCCAGCATTTCCATAGTAGTGGTTGACTATGGGAAACTTCTATGTGAGAGCTTATAGACTTGGACTTTGATGGAGGAAGGTCCAAATGTATAGAAACTACAAGAAGACATTCAGTAGTAGCAACAACAGTTAGAAGAAATTCAATCATCTGCAAAGACCATACCAATCTCGCAAAATCTCACCAAGATCAATGAGGGAAATGCCCTCTATAAAAATATTGAGAATCTAAAGAAGGAAGAATAGGTTTTAACAGAGGGGGATAAACCATGGCAGGATGAGGCTCTCCAACTATCATAGGAAATAGATGAGAAGATTCAAGATCTTTGACAAAGGGAGACAACAATGGTGGAGAAAGTTACAAAACATGTAACAGAAGCATTGCTAGAGGAAGCATGTAGTGAAGAGAATAAGGTCACAAATATTTTGCAGGACTTCAACGAGGCCTACAAGATCATCATAGAAAAAATTAGAGGCAAATAATCTGAGTGGCTTGGGATGAGTCACATGTGAGTGTTGGGGCGCTGTTGGGTGCATCCCAACTTGGCCTAGTTTTTGGAAAACACTTCGCATTTTTGGGGGCATAGCGCGTACTAGAGCGTGTGATATAGTGTGAAGTGGACTGCATAAAGAAGTCATTGGAATATACAACATTGTATAAGGGATTCATAGTGGGTCGAAGCCCCTCATTTTTGTAAAAGAATATGATAATGTAAAGGATCAATGGTTTTAGCTACTTGTTTTAGGGAATCCATGGTATGTGTACCATGGTATTGTAATGATGTACCCTTGATGTAATTGTATATATAGGGTGAATTAATAAGAAAATAAAATCATTGTTGAGATCTAGTTCTATGTTATGGTTGAAATTTTATGGTCTGTTGTTTGGGAAAGGAAGGTGAGGCTTTGCAACTGAGTGCGCAGAGGCCTGAGTCTACAACTAAGTGCACAAATGACTTGCACCTTAGTGCACAAGTCAAGAATTGTTTGTTGTACAAAGAGTCACTATTATTAGCAATAGTTCTTGTGGACGTAGGCCCCCATTGGGGTGAAACATGGTAAAATTGGTGTCTCCATGTGTATATTTTCTTATTATATGTTGTAGCGTAGCAATTTATTACATTTTCACTTTATTTCAGCACAATGATGATTTATGGGTTTATATGACATGTTTAAATGATTAATATAATGTGGTGAAGTGATGTATGAATGTTGAGTGTAAGAACACATAAAAATACCACATTATATCATCCTTCAAGGCTACAGAAACCTGGTTCTACATCCTCCCATAGTCACTTTGGGTGAGACTGTGATCTACTTGTAGGTCATTACCGAAAGCGCCAGTGATTAACGATTTTGTTGGTGCTCCGTATAGATCGAACCTGGGTCAGTCCAAATCATAACCAACATTGGTTTCCAAATTTCCTTTAGTTTTGGGTTAGGACAAATTCTTTGGAGCCCTACAACAAATTGGGTTCCCTAAAGATTGTGGGTTGAGGTGGGAGATATTTATAGTCCTATACCAGCTTAGGTTCCTTGGAGACAGTGGGTTGAGTTACTAGTTTTTAGAGTCCTAGAAAACTTGGATAGAGATCAATCTGGTTGATGTTAGTGATTTATGGACCATGTAGGTGAGATCACTATGCCTGAGGGTTGAGGTGGTTTGGCCTCTGGAAGCCCTTGTTGGTTTTGTTTTGGTTTAACCCATAATATCCCACATTTATGCTTCAAATATTACACGAGGTTGATTGGTTGAAAGAGATATTTGGTTCAGTTGGGTGGCATGTGGAAGTGTCTAACTTGGTTGGCATTTTTATACGTTAATATGATTTATTTATCTATTGTCATCTATGAGAACTTGTATTGGGTTATTATAGTGATCTTATGGCTAATTTTTCATAGTTTCTATTATGGTTATATGTTGGTTATATCTATGGTTCTATTATGTGATCTACCTATGGCCCTTTTTCATGATTTAATAAGTTATTGGATGGTTGATGAATGAATTCGCTAACAAGCATTGTTGTAGCTAGATTGAGAGAGGATTGAGCCTTCTTAGTGAATCTCAAATGAAGTTCATAAGTTTATGATTAAATATACATTCATAACCTTAGCTTATATGTTTACTATCTGTTTGATGAAATGTCTATCTTGCATTAGGAATGTATTGCTCAAGATTTTATTTAAGTTTTGATTATTTAGCATTGATATCGTCATTGTCATGATTATTGAAAATTACAAGAAGTTATGGGTAATGGTCTAGAGTATAGCCTGAAAAGTGGCATAGACCTTGCTACCATGTGCAAAGAATAGAGAAATTTTGATCATAATAGGATGCAAGAAAGCTTATGGGTGTGATTGGAGCCTTATAACCGCATGCACAATGTGTCAAGGGTATAGTAGGGCTGTAAACCTAGTGAAAATAATTTCCAACTCAGGGATTTACCACCTAGAGTGGCTATCAGACTCCTAAGTAGTCTATAGTCTCCAAGGGTTGTTAGTATGCATTTCTATTTGTGGGCCCCACTTCCATTACTAGAACTTGGAGGTCGAGTCATATCATAGTGACATCCAATGTATGCTTACATCTGGAGAGCTTATAAAAGTGGGTAAATGTGGGAGGGGTAGCTACAAAAGAATTAGGTGTGTTGAGTCTCAGTACAATGAGCTATATGGTTGTAGTGCATTAAATTTTTTTTATGAGCGATGAAGTTTTATATATCGGCTGTTGCAATAAATTTGTCATTGGTTAAAAATCTACATTTAATTTCTATATCTATTGGTCATATCTTTCATATGTGCATTGATACATATTCATATTCATATGCTAGTGTTTTCATATGTGTTGGATGGTTGATTTCCTTGGTCAATATTATATGCATGTCATATGCCTTGGTTTAAAACACCACTATGTTGAGTTGGTTCATATTTGAAGATTGTGTTGGTATGCATATATAGGTTAATTTGCCTAGTTGATGCATTGTGGCATATGTAACGATGCTTCCTTAAGGGTTATATAATTTATATATGTGTACTGAATTGGTTTATTGATGTTAGAAAT
Source organism: Pinus taeda (assembly GCA_000404065.3). Classification (NCBI taxonomy): domain Eukaryota; kingdom Viridiplantae; phylum Streptophyta; class Pinopsida; order Pinales; family Pinaceae; genus Pinus; species Pinus taeda. The sequence goes on from APFE030944974.1 coordinate 90,379, forward strand.
ACTAAGAAGGGGGGTGAATCAATATTTCATGCCCAATCAAATTTTACTTAGTTTATACTTTTCATTTTCAAATTCATTTGATGCATTATTTCATTACCAGCGCAATGTGTTATAGATATGAGAATATTCATTAAATGATGAGTAGCATTAGAGATAAGAGCATTTAAACCATGGAATGAAATAGATCATTAATACATCATCACATGGGGACACCGGATTTTTAGGTGAAAACCCAATTTGGGAGGAAACAACCACAGTTGTTATCTCTTTCTTCTTTCTTGTTATGAAGAAAATAGTTTTACATCTTGTACTCACAAAAACTCTTACTAATATGAAGGATCCTACCTACAAGAGGCGGCAACATCCAAAAATTATCCAGCTGTAACTGGAAGTTACTACTCCCTTTTTAGATTTACTAACTCCTACTTAAAGGAAGCTCCTACTCCCTGTTGGCATTATGGCTAATGTGCTATTTGTGATGGAAATATGGTTGATAAATATAAAAACATTATGATAACATGATGGTTATGCAGACTGTTACAAATGTTATAGGTGATATGGACAATGAAATGTCTGTTCAGAGATAGATGTATGGTAAAGGTAAAGTTTGAGAAAGTATATGCGGGTCCTAAGAAGAAAGTTTGCATACTTATGCAGGTAGTGTGAAGAAAAGTTGCATACAGAATCCACACCATGGTAATTTGAATACCAGGGGTCTTTACCATGGTATTGGGCCATAGTAATGGATCAAAAACAATTATTTGATCCTGTCAAAGAATACTAATGACATTGCCAAGGAATTTGCCTAAGGTGTTGGCTAAGACTAAATCTATATAAGGAGATGGAGATAAAGGTGTTAAGTGTTCAAGTAATGGGTTATCTATGTATGATATGATTTGGAATAGGTGTGCACTAGGGAGTAAGGAGAAGACTCATATATGAACGATATGAAGTATGTTGACATATTATATGCTTCTTTGATTTACTTATTGAAAGTGTCTAAGTAACTAACAATGATAGATATTATGTGATGTTGTGATATAAATGAAGTATTCAAAAGTCTATAATTCTAACAGTAAAGGTTGCGGAGAGTGAAATTGTGTTTCTAGTAAACTTTTTTAGATTTGTAGGTAGTTATGTTTGGGAATAGTCACGTACATACACAAATCCATCTTTGTAATGTCACATATATATTCTCCAATTTTTTTTTTTTTTTTCAATATGTGAAGATCTATAAGTGGGTGTTGTGTATAGTAAGTGCATACATGTGCAGATATTCTTTATGGAAGTTGCATATAAGAACTACGATTTCGATATTTACAGTTCATGATGTTTGGTTTATTTGTTGCTATTTGTCAATAAGATCTCTATTTTGATAATCTATCTTTGACAATAATAATTGGGTTGAATTGGTTATGGAATGAAATGTTGATCAGCGATGATCCAAAATGGATCTTGGATACTCTCTCTAAAATTATGCAAAAGATTAGAATCTTGTGAAGATCAAGCTTATCGGAGGAATCGTCATGCCATTTGCAATTTGTTATCGGTGCGGATCAATGAGGACCATCGATCAAGCATGTAGACCATCGGCCCATGGCAACGTGCACTATCACAAATCAGCAAAGTCAAAGATAATTTCAGTCAATGGGGGACGATTCTGATATGTGATTAGCGACAAGTCGCTAATCGCATATCATAGGGAAAACCTTTTAAAGAAGGAAAGACCACAAGCTCCCGGAACTGAAATGTTATAAAATGCAATGAATATTGTTCCAATTCCGTCAAAAGCGAGACTCCACAAAATTGGCAGGATATCAGAAGGGATTTGAGTGGTAAGCAATTTCAACCAAGTTCTGCTCGATGCCACACAACGATTGCCATGCATCCGGTGGAAGAGAGAGAAAACCGCTCACATCAGATGGGTAAACATCAAGCTACTTAACCGCCCGATATGGACGATGACCGTAGGATCTAGAGGCCCCAAATCAACGGCGGAGATGTGATCTGATGGACGACCAGATTTGATGAAGTTATAAGGTAGATCATATAAAATTTGAAGACCAAGATGGACAATGCGTTGGCAGAAAGTTGTGTTTTGCGGGCATTCTTGGAGTAACAAAAAAAAACCACCGTTCTAGTGAACCTGACACACTCATCTATTATGGAATAGGTGGCCACCTCCGTGTGAGGCATTATGCAGTTACTGTAACTTCTGAAAGAAGGGATTTGAATGGATAGAGGTAGGGAACCAGAAAGCCGAGAAGCGGAAATGAACAATCGGGAAGCAGATGGATTTAAAGCCACAGACTAACAAAGAGAAGAGGGGGAGAGGGAAAGAAAAGCGAGTAACAAGCAAAGAGAAGAAATAAGCTAGGAGTTGACCTGAATGTAGTGCTGAGCCAGAGTTAAGATAAAGACCGAAAGAGTTAGAGAATCTGTGTACTCTAG
>APFE030944976.1:0-15186 GCA_000404065.3 Pinus taeda
TACATATTGTGTTGATATGTGTGATTGATGTTTCAATGTGCGCATGCGATTGTTTCTTTAATTCCGCAAATTGATGATCAACGTAGAGGAGGTTATGTATTATGCATGCATTCCACAAATAGTGTATAATCAGGATAATCTCTTTGAATAAGTGTCATATTATTCAAAATTTCTACATGAAAAACTAAAACCTGACATTCTTGAAGTTTGAAACCTCTGCAAATCTGTTTCCAACTGGGACAGTCACCCTTATTTATCAACTAAAATTAAACTAAAGAACTACAACTTGAAACCAAATTCTCAACACCTGAGCTTATTTATGTATAGGTTCCTATCTATGTACATGACTAAAATCAATCAAGTTAAGTTAATTTTCCAATGGTACTAGGTTAGCATTTAAGTCCCTGATCTAGAACCATTTTGTGAGTGAATCTTGAAAATAAAATTCATCCTGAATGGAAAATAAAGTATGCATAAGGGTAGCTCACAATAAAAAATAGGAATATATCCACAAAATAGTATGTGTAGCTATTAATAAATTTCTCTATGTAATCTGCTATAGGATATTCAAAAGAATAAGAAAAATATGGTCTTGATCAACCCCAAAAAAGAAAGTCTCTATATATGAAGGTTCTTGCTCGAATAAACCTTATATTGGGATAATATGCTCAACAGAACAATCAGAAACATCTTTAAGAAAATGATCTATGTGACCTTTATGTCTCCACTTTTCATCTCTGAGCTTTGATTGAAAATAATTTGTAATTATGACCTCAAGAAGAGAAAAGAAAATTTATCACATCACTATATGACATATGGCCCACCTCAAATAGATTGTTTACCTTTGATCCATGGGAATCATTGTGTTTCTTCAATGAAATGACATACAATCTCTTTATCAACTTTATTTTTACATAATATAGCCTCTTTTGCTATGATAAATGGCTCAATATATTGTTGTCCAACATTTCCCACTTGCTGGTTTCCTTCTATATGTTCAACACCCAACTGATGAACTTGAAGACCTTCTTCCTGTTCCTCATTTATTTCTCCCTCTTCTTGACTGTTGGGTAGAAATTCTTAATGCATGTTTGAAATTTTCTCCATTTGAATGCCCTCTTGATTTGATTGGAATGGGGTCAACCAATTCTCTTCTTGTGAGATTGTTGAAGAAAACTTGTTTTTAAACTTTTCTGCATCATTTTGAGAAAATTATAGTTCTTTTTTTCAGAGACTTTCTCATAATTAATTTGGCTATAACCTCTTTGAATGCTTGATATATTATCAACCTAATCATTAGTTTCTTCAACAGGATTATCATAAGCTTTTAAATTTTCTTTAGAATCATAATATTCACAACAACCTTCAAAAAGAAGCTTGTGTGCATAAGAAGTTCTACAAAAAGAATAGAATATTGAACGGAAATCTTTTAAAGATGAAATGCTTGAATGAGGTAGAGACCTATACCAAACCCTAGATTCTTGGTCCAAAGAAAACATGTTGGGTAGTGGATCCCCCGCGTAACAGTTTTGAGGCTGAAGCTTGCAATTTCGGGCAAAAGTATGGTAAAGGTTCCGAGAAGTGCATGAAGCGCGAATTGTAATGGGTTAAGTCCAAGGGTAGTCTGCCCTAATATATTATAGATTAATATAGGATGTGTCAGCTTGCCCATGGTACACAGACCATGGAAATGTATAAATAAGAGCAAGGATCTAGGTTTAGAAGGTAGTTCAGGATGATAGCTTTGATGTATGGGTTGTGAAAGCGAAAGTGCTTCAAGTCTGTAAGTCTGAGTCGAGGGTAGTAGAGGGTAGAAGAGGCTCTGTAGCTGTGTGCACAAAGGCCTGGTAGTGTCCGTAGTTGTGTGTGCAGAGCCCTTGTAGCTGAGTGTGCACGATGGATTTGTATTGTTCTGAGAGGAAGATTAATAAAGATAAGTGTTTCCGAAATTTCTGTGTATCTAATTGCCGATCTGCATTTTTATGCTTATGTTATGATTTTATGAATACTTTTAAAGATTTATGATTGCACACACTGGGTTAAACTATTAAATGTTTGCTTAAAATACTTGGAAGAATAAATCAGATCTATATTAACTGCAATAAGACTAAGGATCTAAGAAACTCCCCTTCGTGGATCTTCGCAAAGGCCAAACTGCAGTGTGAAAGTCATAAGTTGTATGTCGAGTTGCGAGCCCACCAAAACTCATCAAGACATTCCTAGGGTGTGGAAAATTGGTTCCAACACCCTCCCATACTGCCTCGGGTGAGACCTCAGTCTGCGCTCTGTGGATTATTTCCGAAAGGGGCGGTAGTACAGGAAGGTGTAAGCTTGATCAGCCAATAGTGTGGATGCCGGAGTTAGTGCACAGGCTAGAGGCATCTAAAGATAAGATCGTGCGGGTCATATATCATTGGTTGGATTGGATAATAGGAGGGTTTATCATTGAATTCACGATAGAAACAACTATCAGCTACAGCGAAATCGAAAGATGTTTCCTCAAATGAGCGCGAGGTAAGTACATCAAACATTGAATACCTAGATTAAAATGTTGTTATGTGAAAAATGGGTTATGCGAATCCATTGATGTCTGGGGTAACGCGGAGCAAAAGAGGCTACCAAGGGATCGAAGGATTAGAGAACAATCCCTTGATTTCAGTTTTGCGGGAAAGTGAGGAGGATCTTGCTGGGTTTTCTCTGAGAAGTGCAGTTCGGTTGATAAAGTAATGCATTCCACAGTTACCACCCCCATCCACACCATCACCTTCTTCACCTATATCCACCCCATCTTCACCTACCACACCTCCACCACCTCCAAGGGTTGGAATGGTGAATGCGATCAAGTTTCTTGTGTTTAGAGGCATAGGAAATGAGGAACCAGATCAGTTCTGGTTTGTGATAAAGGCAGTATGGGAAGCCCAATGCGTTATGGATGATAATATTAAAATTTCTACTTTGGTGTGCACACTACAGGATTGCGTGTTAATGTGGTATATTAAACACTCTAGTGATCATATAAATTCCAGAATAGCAGAGATCTAGGATGCATTGAACAAAGAGTTTAGTTGACCAAAATCAGAAACTCAGTCGATCATTAGATTTAAGGAAATTACGATGCTTCCAGGTGAGACACTTTGGGATCTGTATCAGCACATGAAAATTATGATCTGTGAGGCACATATGATGCTTTTAGATCTGCAACATCACACTTGGTTTGTGGCATCCATGACATTGCACCTGAGGATGGTGGTGTCACAATAGAAGATCTCGACCTAGGCCAAAGCATTAGAGATAGCAATGAGGCTACATGAAATACCAATAGAAGATCCTGGGTTGGGAGTCCAAAAAACCCATGTGCAACTGCAAAAACTATGTTTAGAGATGTAGAGTTTGAATAAAGATAAGGTGCCCCACTCAGAGGCGTGAGAAGAAGTATGGTGTATAAAGTGTAAGGGCCAGGGGCACGATAAGGATCACTATCTTGTACTCGCGAACTATTTGGTAGGAGGAGGATTGATGCCGTTGAGACCAGAGGCACAGGTAGGTCCGAGTGCATCTGTTTCTCTTTGGTGTGTGATCTGTCAAGTAGGGGGTAAGCATGCAATAGACAATTGTCACCTGCTGTAGAAGTATACCCAAACACTGCATCAACTGTATTGTAATCTTTGTAGATCAGTGGGTCACGATGAGTGGACATGTCGAAGCTACGAACTAATGGTGGAAAGGACTCCAGCCTATCAAATGCAGATGGAAACATAAGGCCTCGACCCGGCTATAGCAATAGCGTGGGGTGGCTTCCAAGGGCGAGGTTGAGGACGAGGAGGGATGGGACTAGGACGAGGGTGTGGACAATTAATCTGCTACAACTGTGGAGGACCTGGGCACTATGCACGGGACTATACGAATCCAACCATAGTAAGTTGCCCATACTACTATCAATTTGATCATGAAGTTGTATATTTCCCAATGTTGATCACATAGATGCATGAGAAGGGGGTACTACAGCTCGCTCCAACTCAAAATGTCTAGTTGATGAGATTGGAACCACACGAAGAAGACCCAAATGTGAATATGATGCTTAGAAGTGGTGAAAATACAGAGGAGGATAAGGAAAAGCAACCTGGGGATGACGCATGGGTTTTCAAGACCCCTACAAAGGCATCTGAACTTGACTCGGGATGCGCAAAGGAAATAGAAATGGAAGCTATGAAGAGCTTCACAGAGGTCTCTACCTTGGGTAGTAAGAAGAAATCAGAACCAGGAGTGGATTTGTCTATGATTACTACCTTTTTAGAGACTTGCATGAAGTTGCTACGAGATAATGAGGTAGTTCAAGGACTCCAAGAGTTGATCACTAGGTGTGCAGGACCAGGGGAGCCGCGCGTAGTTAGAAAGATGGGAAAGCATACTTTGCGTACAGGGATGGAAATGCAGTTGACTACATAAATTGGTGAATATGAGATGGATTAGGTAGTCCTTGACCTCGGTTTTGACGTAAATGTGTTACCAAAATAGACCTGGGAATGAATGGGTCGACCCGTGTTACAGTGGTCTCCTATTCAATTGAGGATGGAAAATTAGCAAAAGATTGTTCCCATGGGGAGACTACAAGGCATAATAGTAGATATTGATGGCGTGAGCACACAGACAAATTTTGAGGTTATAGAAATCATGGATGATAGTAACCCTTACCCTGCATTACTTGGAATAGATTGGGCAATGGATACAAATGGAATTATCAACTTTAAGAAGTGAAAAATGATTTTTGAGAAAAGGTTGCTACGTGTAATTGTGCCACTAGATCCAGCTGAGGGAGCACACTACCTTGAACCTGTGTGTGATGAGGATAGTGATGATTAACTAGACTACATTTACTAGATAATGGCACAAGACCAGGATTGAGTGAATCCAACGACAGATGGAAGACTCTCATGGGAATGCGAGAGTTCCTACATGTTAGATCCAGATGAAGAAATAGAGTGCTGGTAGAATCGATTGCATGAGGTAATGGCGCTAAATTGTAATATAATGATTAGATCACTACAACGTTTGACAACCAAAGTAAGGATGCTACTAGCCATTGATGACACAACCAATGGGGAAGAATTTGTAGATCGTTGGGGAACTATGGCGCCAAAGCAAGAAGGGGTACTATGTGCAACAACCATACAAGGGTGGAAAGCACCTAGGAAGATTAGGTGGAAAAGGTGTGAATAGAAAAGGTAGCTGCAAAAATGGGTTGGAGGCCGTCAGTGTCGAATGCAGGTTGGGCAGCCAAGATGGAGTGGTTTGGGCACTGACTTCTGATGAAGGAAGCAGCTGTGTGCTGCGCAACCACTGCGGAAACTAAACTGCAGGTACCAAGGGTTTGATGGGAAATTAGGACCATAAACAGGACAAAGCATGCGAAGATGACCATATGCATGCCCAGATCGGATGAAACCAAGAAGGTGGGGAAAATTTCCCTGCGTACTGCCCCAGTAGTTCGGACTAACCTAGGCAAAGGAATTAGGCAATTGCATGAAGCTATTTGGCATGGCCGCTTGAGACTTCATGAACTTGATAAAGAATGGGTAAGGTTGAGGAGGAAAAGTGCAAGGTTGGATGAAGAAATCAACAAAATAAAAAGTGGAGTCACACAAACAGGCTACACAAGGGGCCCAGACCTGGCTAGCTCTCCTATGATATTAGAAAAAGTTGTGGCCCTACTATCATGGCTATGACCGCACCCTATTGAATGGGGGAGAACAATACGTGACACACTACTATATGCAAAAGTAAACGAAGGGTGCCCATAGCCTGGGCTAGCAGGGAAGTGGAAGCCTCGCATGGGGGTGCGACTACCTGACTATCCGTAGGAGGCCCAGTCTCAGCGCTTCATGCAGTTGGAAGAAGGCGTGGGACTATAAACAAGTCTGCATGAGAGCTGCATAGAAGAGACGTTCTATGCAGAACCAGTAGGTCATCTGGATCATGGTCACGCATAAGGGGTTGCGCTACCACATGGAAAGGCTGGGAGGTGGCCATTAATAGCACTATTCATGACAAGAAGTTTGATTTATGACCGAGACGAGTGGGCAGCGGGCCATTAAGACAAGCATTCAAAATTGGATATGAAAATATCTGTCGCCAAGAGGATGTTAGTCACTTAAAAGTGGAGAGAAGGGTCAATTTTGAATTCACACGATCTTATAAAAACGATAACCAGCTGCCCATGCATCCGAGAGAATCCAGGATAAAAATGATGTCTAAAACCAGAGCCAGGTTCGCAGAAGAATCCTATTTGTCCCAGGAAGAGCCAAGAGAGGTCGTCATTGCCCTTGAGATTCCAAAGTCCCCATGTACACCACGACCCGGGAAGGATAAACAAGCTATGGGCCAGTCTAGGAATCACCGCGACTTAGTAAGTTGTCAATGGCAGAGAAGGGTAAGGCCATCACTACGGAACTCGAGGAGGACGAGGAAGATCTACAAGATCTGATTGCTCAGATTGAAGCACAGGATGAGGAATAGGAAATTGTTCCCCAAGTACCTTAGGCGATAATACTACCACCATATATTCCTCCATGGAAAGGAACGACCAAGATTCTGAAGGACGTAGAGGCCACGAAGAGTAGGCTCCAGACCCCACTTCTTCCGGATGAAATAAGGTTTGATGGTCTGCTGATGGGTCAGATACAAAATATCAAGTTTGAAGATTGGGATCTCACAGATAGTGAGAAGTTTCCCCAACTAGCCGAGAAGAAATTACTACAGCAGAAGTGGTTATGGGGTGTGGTGAAGGAAGGATTACTCAATCTAAGGTGGATACCCCACTATCACCATGCAACTATCACAATTTTTGTTATCCGACAGTTACTATGTCTCGTACATGATGGGTATCTCTGGTTGGAGGAACCGATTCCCATCACGACTGATCTTATACACTGAATCTCGCAGCTGCTCACTAAGGGAAACAATCCTGCAGATATAGCCGAAACAAGTAGCGACGTGGGCCTCACCGAAGCCATGAAGGTTAAATACAATCTAGAAAAGTGAAAGCAAGGGTATGTAATAGCAAGCATCAAAGATCGGGGGGTGTGTCTCGCTACCCAGTTGCTAGCTGGAAAAATCATGAGGAAATGTTGTGTAGATGAGGTACCAGCCTCTGTCATTGCACTCGCGGAGCAATGTGCAAAAGGAGTTTAGTTCAATTAGGCACAGTTTCTTTGTGATGCATTTTCGACAAATTGTTAAGAAGCCCGGGAGCAAGGTAAAACTTTCAATTATGCATGGTTGATCCTAACAATCTTATTGGTTACAGGAGATCTACCGAAGGGTAGCCAGTTTCCCAACATTGCAAGAGACCTACCTGAAGCTGTGCGGTATAATTCAGTTTAGGCTATGAAAGATGCCATGAGGATTCACGAGATCAAGGTATTTTGGATATTCATGGAGGCAAGTATATGGACATGGATCAATAAAAAGCAACGGTTATCCATGACAGTATACAACCGGTTGCAAAGTACGGCTGAGTTCAAGGCGGATATGCATAACATGTATGTTCGGGCGTGAAAGGATCCTACTCAAGCACGAATAAAACTTCCATTCATTGCAATAGATGATGCAATTTTTGAGGCAATGGTAGTATGGCCCCCAGAATGGTGTGCTCCAGACTTGGCTGAATTAGAAAGGATTGCGGCTCAACAGTGGATGAAAGAACTCAAGCTGTGCATGATACAATTGGCGGAAAGAACACAACAAAAATGAAGCACCCACGCAGTGAGAGGCAGCAACACAAACTATCACGATGACCACTGAAGAGACTGTGGAGGAAATATCCCTGGAACAGCACATATAGGGGGAAGTGGAGACATAGGAACACATGGACCTGACTACAGCATCAACTCAACTTAAGAGACCACACGTCTAGGGGCAACCACCGGCACGCAAAAAGACAAAGACAACAAGAACTTTGGAGAGAGATCTCCTTGCCAACAAGGAACTAGTGCGTGATATCACTACGAGTGCTTCTAAAATTTGATGATAGAGAAAACAACTATGTTGGGGGTGCTCAACACGTAGCTGCAAGAATTAAAGGTATGACCCCTAGGAGGGATGATGCCGCACCTCACAGATAATATATCCACAGCATAATAGATGGTGTGCACCCACACAACGAATACCTTAGAATTACCAGCAGGCACCGTCATAGCAGAAGACGAAGGTAGCATGAGCAGTAGGGGGTTGAATTTGTCCACCCTTCCTAGAGAAACCCTATACCAGCTGTAGGATGGGGTAACCGCTGAGATCTGTGCCAGGGAAAGCTACACTCTCCAGGTCTTGATGGAGCAAAAGGGAAATCTGGACCAAGTCAGTATCCAACGTGATGACTTGGTCACACACAACCAAGAATGGGAACAAGCCATGGCAAAAGTTTGCAGTAGTGTATCAAAGCTGGCTATGCCAGTGAAACTCCCAATAGCTGAAAATATTCATCATATAAACACACATTCCGTAAGGCCCAGGAGGAGGTTGCTAAAACTCAGTGGAAATTGAACTTGCAGATTGCGGAGCTAAGACTCAAAGTGCAGCCCACTACACCACTAGAAGTCAGAGAACAATGTCGCCGCATCCTTCAGGAAGGATTAGCAATAACAGAGCGCACTATACAAGATTGCACGGGATTGTTGGATCAATACCTTCTTTTACTCACATCACTGCAGGAAGACCCAATGCTACAGCAGGTAGAAACTGAAGCATGGGAGTTGCAGCAGGCTTACGATAATGTCCATGGGACTATGCAGACAGTTGTCATTACTTAGCAATTGGCCAAGATGAGGGAGGCCCAGGCACTCGAGGCACAAGTAGATGTTGCTTGTCAGAAAGAAGTGCTCCTTAAAGAATGCATCCAACCATGGCTTGATTAGGCATTTGTAGTCATTGCCAGCATTGAGGAAAATCTAGCCCACATGTAGGTAGGATATGAACTCAGAGAAGTAAGTGCAGCCGATAATGAGGTGTCAGAAGCTTGTGCGCAACAAATATGGCAGCTGGTAGAAGAATGTGTTGCAGGAGTAAGTGAAGTGCAGAAGCTGTTGAATAACCTCCACACAAAGATCACCATACCAACCGAGTGACTTAGGATGAGTCATGATGATTGTGTTGGGGGCTTGTTGGGTAGTGGATCCTTGGCATAATGGTTTTGGGGCTAAAGCCCGCAATTTTGGGTAAAAGTATGGTAAAGGTTCTGTGAAGTGCGCAAAGCACGAATTGTAATGGGTTAAATCCAAGGGTAGTCTGCCCAAAAATATTATAGATTAATCTAGGATGTGTCGGTTTGCCCATGGTTCGTGGACCATGGAAATGTATAAATAAGAGCAAGGATCTAGGTTTAGAAGGTAGTTTCGGATGATAGCTTTGAGGTATGGGCTATGAAAGCGAAATTTCTCTGAGTCTATAAGTTCGAGTCGAGGGTAGTAGAGGGTAGAAGAGGCTCTATAGCTGTGTGCACAGAGGCCTGGTAGAGTCCGCAACTATTTGCGCAGACCCCTACAACTGAGTGCGCAGGGTGGAATTGTATTGTTTTGAGAGGAAGATTAATAAAGATAAGTGTTTCTGAAATCGTTGTGTATGTAATTTCCGATTTGCATGTTTATGCTTATGTTATGATTTTATGAATACTTTTAAGGATTTATGATTGCGTGCACTGGGTTAAACTGTTAAATGTTTGCTTAAAATACCTGGAAGATTAAATCAGATCTATATTAACTGCAATATGACTAAGGATCTAAGAAACTCCCCTTCGCAGATCTTCACAAAGGCTAGACTGCAGTGCAAAAGTCGTAAGTGCATAGGTTGAGCTGTGAGCCCACTAGACCTCATAAAGACATCCCTAGGGTGTGGAAACCTGATTCCAGCACCCTCCCATACTGCCTCGGGTGAGACCTCAGTTCGTGTTCCGTGGATTGTTGATGAAAGGGCCGGTAGTACGGGATTTGTTTGGCTAAAAACTCTTCCAAACCTCGATCAGGGCCTAATAAGCCAACAAAAAATAAAAAAATTCATCTTCACATCTTCATGAATGATAATTTATTGCTTCATGCATTCATGAAACTCTTGGAGATGCTGAACCAGATCTTCATATTCATTTCCACTGAATCTTGGAAGATACTCATTCCACTCATGAAATGTAGGCATATGATGAGGATAGTCAGTGGTCCTAGTAAAATCTAGTGGGCCAAATTTATTGACTAAGAATGTAGGGATAGCCATTAAATCCCAAAAAAGAAAACTTCAAAGTGAAGATCACAGGTGTGAATGTACAACCAACTGCTGAAACTTGTCACCCTCAAGAATTAGCTTCAAGCTTGAAGTGTTCTTATTCAATTGTTTTGCAGGCTATGTTTCTTGTTTTTGTGGAGTCACCTTTTTTTCTTTTATTCAAAATAGCCAAATATTCCCTCCTCACTGAACAACCAGAGGAAAATATTAAAAACCCAGGGAAAAGTGTTCTTGCCTTCTCTCCCTGGAAACAATGCCAATTAATGTTGTACCTTAAGAAACCAATTTCCTGGCTTTGTGGAAATTGTGCTTAAGACATTAATTATTATGATGATTATCACTTGTTTGTCACTTAATTATATGTATTGTTCTCAAATGAAGGACCTGGGAAATATGGTTCTTAACCCTCTATACTTAGGTGAAAAGAAAATATCAGAATTCCATTTGATTATTGAATATAAATGATGAATGAAGAAAGCTTGAATAAGTCATAGACAATATGTTGTTTTACATAGGATCTACTATCGGTGACACTTGGAGAAGTTATAGATAATATGTTTTATTATGCAGAAACTAATATCTGTAACTTAGAAGACTTGTGGAGGTATGAACTTCAAGTATAGGAGCGCTCTTTTAATGGATTTTAACTTTATTTACACAAGAAAATAAAGACCTGCACCTTCAATTACCATACTTAAAGGAATAAAACATAAGATGACACATAACAAAGAAGACACAAGATCATACCCAACAATGTATGGAAAACTTCTGATTCTTTCATTAATCAACAATTGTATGAGGAATTCAGTAGCTTAGTCTCTAGGTTCTCCAAAATTCGAACCATTTCTTTCTAAATTTTCCCCTTTTATACATTATGAGACAGTTGGTAATAACTGAATTGTCAAACTACTTAACTATGTTCCTAACTGTCTAGAGTAAAAATTATTACAGAACATTACACAGAGGGTAAAAGACACCTCATTCTAAAGAACATAGAATAACTGGAAGTAACGAAAGTTAGAAAATGATGATGGCTGTTAGTTTTTCAGCTCTGTTGTTTGGCTACTGATTTTCTTTATAGATGCTTTAATAATGATTAAACCGTTTTAATTATAATAAACTTTGACAAAACCCCGTGTGTGGACCTAGGCTCATGTATGTATCAGGCACGTTTTGATTGGCTAAAACACAAGAAAACCTGACCAATCACCTTTCTTTGGAGTTTTAGTCATCCACCACATATTTTGTTTATTTCGCTTAAAGAACGGAATCGGCTAATTTACATGGAACATAGTTTATGATGGAAATGAAAATGATTAACATTCTGATTCATAAATGTATTGGGTCCGCCTTAGCTGTATGTGAACTGTCCTATCACTTATTCAATCAATGGGTCAATCCTTTGGAACTCGTGAGACTTTAGACCTGTCTAAAATAAACCTTATCGAGTCTGCCTTTTCAACTCTTCGTTGACCCCCATACGAACCCAATGGGAAATACAAACTGCCAGTTAATAATCTATCGGGTTTGACTTTAATGCTAAAACTCAATTATTTCTTCACCCGATATCTGTCGATCCTGTCTCTTTGGATGTACAGCTAAGATTGGCCCAGACTTCAGCAAGTTTAAATTGTGTTTGATATACCATCACATTCGATTAGTTACCCACCCGATTGTCATCAGATTTTTGGCCTGTTGATCGGACGACCTAGATCTTCTCGCAGGTACACCTTCGCATCGGATCTCTGGAACAAACCCATTCTAGTTAACTTGTGTGATTACCATTGGATCTATGGCTTGTTGATCAAATGGCCTAGATTGTAGGTTTTAACCCCGTACAGAAATTACCAACATATGAATTCTAAAACACAGAAAATAAACAATGCGAGAGCATAACACATAAAACACATATACACAGAGATTTCCCCCGGATCCCAAAACTAGGACTACCAGCTTGATTTTCCATGATTTTCCTTTCAGTGTTACAATACATATTTATACATGCCAAAGCATCCAATACCATGGACTGAAAACCATCGCGTTCAAAACCATGGACCAAAAACCATCACATCGAAAACCATGTGCGAAAAATCATGCACAAAACGATGGGTAGGTCCGCCCAACCTAACATAGGGTCCAATAAAAAAAAATTTTAGGGCCCTACCTTGGACCCCTCAAACCCCCTGTGACCCCCCTGTTGGCTTATTGGGGCGTGACCTAGGTTCAGAAATGTTTTAGCCAAACAAATCCCAAAACTACTAGCCCTTTCGTCCGTAGTCCACAGAGCGCAGACTGAGGTCTCACCCAAGGTAGTATGGGAGGGTGCTAGAACCAGGTTTCCACACCCTAGGCATGACTTGATGAGGTCTGGAAGTTCACAAACTAATCCCACGCATTGTGCTACTTCCGCATAGCCGTCTATTCAGAGTAACTACCTTCGCATGGCTTGGAAGATGAGCGCAAATGCAACTTACCTTTTCTAGGCTTAATATTATTATAGATATTGAATTAACTTATGAAGACACAATACTTTTAGTCAATCATAAACCATAAATAGATGCATAAACTAGAATATAGAAACAAATACGTAATATTCCAAAACCAACTTATCTTTATTAATGCCTTTTTCCAGTTACAGTCCACTTCCTGCCTTGTGCACACAGCTGCAGGGGTCCACACACATAGTTGCGGACTCTATAAGGTCTCCACACACACAGCTGTGGAGCCTCCATCTCTTATTACAACCCAAATCTTGGACCAAACCCAGATCTAATATCACATTCAGACACCCATATTACTTCTTAACCTTACAAAAAGTTACCTTTTACACTTCGAGCCTCGCTCTTATTTATACATTCCCATGGTCTGTGGACCATGGGTAGGTTGACACATTCTATATTAATTTAAAATATTTTAGGGTAGACTACCCTTAGACTTGACTCGTTACAATTCGTGCTCTGTGCACTTCGCGGAGCTTTTACAATACCAAAACCCAAAATTGTCGGCTTTAAGCCCCAAAACCGTTACGCGGGGGATCCGCTGCCCAACAGGCTCCCAACACAATCATCATGAATCATCTCGAGTCACTCGTCAGTGTGGCAAGGTGCGTTGCCAAGGCTTCGTGGTCCACCATCCCTGTGAGTGATGCACTATGCTTTTTTGCTCCATCCTTGCCTCCTACAACACTTCTTCAAGCTCATGCTCCATTGCCCCTACTAATTCGCGTAACTGATGATGCTCATTCTACTCTACTTGGCTAACACACATCGGCCCCTCATAGGATTTTAGGATTTTAGCTCTACCTAGGATGCCAAAGTCGTGAACTCTTTGTGGAAGAGCAGCAAGCTTGTGATCTCTAGTCTAGTATACTCAATGTCTGCTAAAGCTTGTGTTGCATTTTTGCAAGAGAGATGTTGCTGTTCGCAAGGTCCCAATATTCAAGTTTTGTCATGGGCACACAGCCTAGGGACACACATTTCAACGGAATTATGTCTTTTATCCCAAGACTCACCATCTTGCTCTTATCTTTCATAGATCTCTTACCAGACCAAGGATAATTTTATGGGCGAATGTTCGCCCTTTGGCGAAATTAAGGGGTTTTAAATTTTAGTGGGCGAATATTTTGTATCATAGTACATTTTTACAAATCACCTCAAATAGCCCACCTTATTTTAAGGGAGAGGGTAAAAAAGGTAAATTTAGCCCTTGAAATTAGGAGTTACAACCTTCCATTCGCCCATTTTCAAGAATAGGTTTTATTTAAGTGAATCCTATGGGCCAAATACCATATTTATAAAAGAGGTATGGTAAATTAATGAAAATATAAATAAATGAGAAGTATGGTAAATAAATAAAACATTTTTTATATTACTCCATAAGTCACCTTATATACATGCAAGGGTGTAAACAAATAAAAATATAAGTAAAGTGGAGGTATGGTAAATAAATAAAAAGTCTTTTTATACTTACTCAAAAGGTATGGTAAATAAATAAAAATATAAATAAACTAGACGTATGGTAAATAAATAAAACATCTTTTTATATTTAGTCCATAACCCTCGTTCTATTTATGAAGGCTCAAGAAAGAGGTTTTATTTAAGTGAATCCTATGGGCCAAATACCATATTGGTAAAAGAGGTATGGTAAATTAAAAAATATAAATAAACTAGAGGTATGGTAAACAAATAAAACATTTTTTTATATTTACTCCATAAGTCACCTTATATTTACGAACACTCAAAAATTACATTATATTTAGGTGAAAACCTATGGGCAAAATAATAGGGGACAAATACCATGGACTAGATTTTTATTAATACCATGCAAAAAAACATTATTAACCCTAATATTAGTATTAATAAAAATAAAAATGGCACATGGTATTGACCCATGGTATTCACCAAAATGGCACATGGTATTGACCCATGGTATTCACCTAGAATGTAGCCTATTTAAATGGGGGAATTAAACTAGCATAGATCCATCTTTACTCTTGATCGGCTAACCCCGGAGAGGTATCAAATATCGTGATATGCAAACTAGCATAGAGAGAAAAAATATTTGATCCCTCAAGAGTAAAAATGGATGTTGTAATTTAATGTATGTTAAACATTTTAGCTTGGTTAAAATAAAAAATAAAATAAACTATTAATTTTATTAATTTTTATAAATTACTAATAGTAATTTTAAGCTCCAGGTTTATGATAACCCATGGTATTGACCCATGGTATTCATGTGAGCATAGACTATTTAAAGGGGAAATTCTATCTTAGATCCATCTTAATTCTGGGTCTACAAGTGCTCAGAGGGATAAATAGATTTCACCCCCCTAAGAGTGGTAGATGTGGAGTTAAGATGGATATAGGTTGGTTTTTATG
Organism: Pinus taeda; assembly: GCA_000404065.3. Classification (NCBI taxonomy): domain Eukaryota; kingdom Viridiplantae; phylum Streptophyta; class Pinopsida; order Pinales; family Pinaceae; genus Pinus; species Pinus taeda. Next base: position 15,141 of record APFE030944976.1, read on the forward strand.
ATAATAAAGATATTAAATAGACTTAGGAAATTATATTGTAAAAACA
>APFE030944976.1:17048-31278 GCA_000404065.3 Pinus taeda
AGATTTGGGTTCCCTAGTTTTCCCACCATAGTACAAGTTTTAGATGCTATCATTAAATATTCTTGGAACATTATAACTTTTCCAGTAAGTGTGCTTTGAAACATTGTTGTTGCTTTTCCATGGTGTTAATGCAAATAAGCACTACAACTAGTGCCATTATTTAGATCAAGTGCTAAAATCTAGGTGGTCTTGTAATGATGGAGTGATTGTTTTATAGCTACTAAGGTCATATGCATTTTTATCTCTTATGTTGTCCTAAGATATTCAAATTCAGAATAAGAATTCAGGTCTCATTTCCACTGTAGATTGTAGTCAGTTTCTTGAACATAATATATAGTAGATTATCTTTTACTAATCAACTGTGGATGTGATCCCTTGCAGGAAAGAAAATTCAAAGTGACTTTGATTTCACATTGATTTGTCAAAACATCCACACAGGAAAGGAGATTCAAAGTGACACTATGATGGCCATTATGTCAAGCTAGGTGGTCACACTCCCTTGATCGTGAGCACGATTGTGATCAAGATGGAAGACTTCATAGTCTAGATTGATTGTTTAGCAGTGATAGTTAGTGGGCTCATTCACAAAAGCTTCTATTTCACTAATCCTTTTTATAGAGTTGTCAGATTCAATTTCCAAAGGTTTTAATTACACTATAGAGTTGAGTTTTGAGAGAGTTGTGATTCACAGTGTTAAGTATAGTAGATATGACACTTGAATGAAGACAAGCATAGTAGAGGTATCAGACTCTATTATAAGCTTACCTGCATATTATAAGGGACTTGGTTGGCTTTTTTATAATTTTATAAACAAGTTCCATGTCGTGTAAATGTGAAAAAAAACAGTGATATTGCCACCATGTGGCTCTTGTCATATATGGTTTTATACTTTTTTCAAAAAATTCTCTAAGAGTTCACAATGTAAGATTCATTAGGAGTTTACAAAGTTTTATTATTTAGTGAAAGGCTTGCCAAGATATTACAAGATTTTATAATTGAGTAAAATATTTGCCATGCCTGGTGAGATATTCGCCAAAAAATTATATATACATATTATATTATTGATAAAATCGCCTTCCATTTTTCCTATATACCATGGAGATTCACCCATTTATTATATTTATAAATTTAGTGGGGTTCTTAAAATTTCCCCTGTACCAGACCACAGGTTTTGCATTGACATATGGACTAGTCTTGCTATCTGTCTGGGAATTTGCAGTATATCTCCCACCACTAGCATTGGGCTCGGTACGGCAACCTCTGCTATCGACATTACGCTGTCCCGAAGGGCCTGCGTCTCTTTCGGCAATGTTGCAACCACTGAGTTTATTCTGAAAGCATCCAAGTTAGACGGGTCCATATCTATCAGATAGCTCAATAACTTAAGTCTCAAGGTGTCATGGTTTGTTCGGTGGATGACCAATTGTGATTTATAGGTGGGCTGATATTTAAATTTGACCGTTCCCTCATTTTTTGGCTCATTAATGCAATACTGATGGGAGATTGTTTCAAATCTAGTTCTGACTCTGTGTCTTAAATGCTTGCCATTCACTCCTTATTGTCTCAGATTGGCCATCTTGTCATGAACAGTGACCTCAATGGTCACTTTCTCACCTTTCTGTGTAGCAACACAGCCCTTTATGCACAGCCATGATTCCTGCAATAAACCCACCCTACGCAGAACCTTGTTTCCGCGAAGCTTTCTTGCAGACTTGTTTATAGTCTTGTGCCTTCTTTCAACTGCTTGGAGCACTGAGACCGTACTTCGGTCAGTTATTCAAACAGTTGGCCCACTCGTGTAGAGCTTCAAGTGATTTCCATTTACTCTTATTGGGAAGGGATCTCTATTTTAAAGCTTGCTGAGCTGGGCCGTGCCTCCATCTATGACCTCTTTGACTACATATGGTCCTAACCAATGCATTTGAAGTTTTCCAGGGAATTCCTCAATTTTTTTGTCATACAACAATACTAAATCATTTACTTTGAATGTCCTCCTATAGTCCCCCCATGTGCTTCTGCAAGCATCTGTCCTTGTTCGAATTTAGGTACATATCTTCGTAATATTTTGTCATTTCCCATTTTGTAGAGGTGCCCCATAATAACAATAAAATATGCCATGCGTACCACTAATTCTTTCCTCTACTGAACCAAATATCCCTGCGGTGCGGTCCCTATGGTTAAGAAGTGGATTATGTCCTTGAAGTGGCCATCCACGACACACACTACATAGAGCTATGCATCAGGTAGTCCTTCCTCCAAATTTGTTGGCTCCTCACCGTTCTCAATTCATGATAGGAGATCTAGGCCTGTGTTTAGGCGTCCCGGCTTTATGATGACCTCGAAGTCATATTCTTGAAATAGTAACAACCATCTGCAAATGTGCCCCCCCAACATAGGCTTGTTCACTAGGTATTTCAATGTAGAATGGTTGATATACATCTTGAAGTGCCCACCAAGTAGATAGTGGTAGTATTTCTAGAGTACGTATACCATCGCCAATCCCTTGCGCTTAGTAGTAGAGTAGTTCTTTTCGACTTTGGACAATCGTCGACTCGTGAATGTGATCAAGTGACCAATGCCTTCCACTCCTTCCTGCATGAGTATAGTGCCTAGTGCGATACACAATGCATCAACATGTGTTAGGTAAACTTGACTCAGGATAGAGTCAAAAGTTGACGAGGTTAAATAGTGATGGTTTTGGGGCACATGGTATTGTGCACCCATGGTATTCTGCCCGTGGTATTATATGTAATGGAGCCTATAAAAGGCTGGAAGGACTTCATTGTAATGCATGGCCTGGAGGTGAGCGGTGAAGGCTCACTTGGCCGGATTGGCCAGGGTTTTGGCCAAGGATAATGAAATTTCATTATGATTGGGTTTTTCCCCAGATAAACATGTGTATTTATGTGTTTATGGTTATTGCTGGTTAATTTTATATTTATTCCTCTCAGTAATTAATTTATGTTCTTGGGTAAATTTCTTAACAATTGGTATCAGAGCCATGGTTGAGGGTTTGGGCTTCGAATGTATGCCTTCAATGAAGGATTTATTTTAGCCCAATGGAAATGGTGTTGCAGAGAGCAGTCTTGTAACAGAGCCATGGCTGACTTCATTCAAGGAGTAGAGCAACTTCGTTTCTGATTTGAAGGAATCAGAGAGGAAAGCATTGCAGGAGTTGAAATGCGAGATCAAGGAAGCAATCACGAAAAATGAATTCAGCGAGCATGAAAACGTGAAATCTGATGGGATCAAGAATTGAACTCGTTTCCTGTTGAGAGGATGGATCAAAATCACAGCAGCAGTAAACAAAAAAAAAAAAAATATTATTGCATGTAAATGGGCATACTACTGTAAGACTTGGTAAGGCATGTGTACCCCTTGGTGATCACCGGTAAATTCTGGGTTAGACCTAGGTGATAGGGGGGATGTTAAAGTTTGGCTGGAGTTAGTCAAGGAACCCCAAGTCAAGTTTAAGGGGGGAAATTGTTAGGTAAACTTCACTTAGGATAGAGTCAAAAGTTGACGAGGTTAAATAGTGATGGTTTTGGGGCACATGGTATTGTACACCCATGGTATTCTGCCCGTGGTATTATATGTAATGGAGCCTATAAAATGTTGGAAGGACTTCATTGTAAAGCATGGCCTGGAGGTGAGCGGTGAAGGCTCACTTGGCCGGATTGGCCAGGGTTTTGGCCAAGGATAATGAAATTTCATTATGATTGGGTTTTTCCCCGGATTTGGGGTTTTTCCTGGATAAACATGTGTATTTATGTGTTTATGGTTATTGTTGGTTAATTTTATATTTATTCCTCTCGGTAATTAATTTATGTTCTTGGGTAAATTTCTTAACAACATGTACATGAAATTTGATGTCCCATTTTCGGAAGACCAAAATGGGAGTGGATGCCATCTTTTCTTTGATAATCTCCAAGCTTTTCTTATAATCATCATTCCAACAATATGTAGCATCCTTTTTCAACAACTATTCCATTGGTGTCGTGATTTGTGGATAGCCCTTAATAAAATTTTGATAGTAGCCAGTGTGCCCCAACATGGTGCGAAGTTGTTTGGCACTTCGTGGTGCTTGCAGATTGAGTATGACAACAATATTCGTAGGGTCCACCATCAGGCCTTGTTTGCAGACCACATGGCTGAGGAAATTTCCAAAGGGGATGAGAAAGGTTCACTTCTTAAGATTCAACGCAATCTGGCGTTGTCAGAAAGTATCCAGCATCAACCGTAAGCTCGCTATATGTTTCTTGACTAGCCCAAATACAATCCAATCATCAAAATAAACCTCCAAAAACATGTGGATAAATTCCTTGAATGCGACCAACACTACGCGTGAAAATATCGTTGGCGCATTCTTCAACCCAAAGGGAATAATAGTGTACTAAAAACAACCCCATTCGGTTGTGAAGTTTGTCTTGCTCCTATCTTCCAGCGCGATCTTGATTTGATGGTAACCTAAGAACCCATCCAAGAATGAGTAAGCTTCCTATCCGCCAACATTCTCCAAGACTTCATCTCTAAATGGTGTCGGGAATGGATCATGAACATAGGCATCATTCAACTTTTTGAGGTCCATGCAGATTCAAATTTCGCCCTTCTATTTTTTCTCCTGCACTATCGTAGGATTCACCTAGTCAGACTCTTCCACTAGTTCAATAATTCTTGCTACAAGCATTTTGTCCAATTCTTCGTGAACCTTTTCCTTATACTTTGGATTCAAATGGTAAGGGCGCTGCTTAACTGGCTTCGCATTCAGTTTCAGAGTTATCTTCATCCTCCCTAGGTCACTGAGGATCCCTTTTAACGTTGCGATTTTGGTCAGGAACAACTCTTGATATTTGTGAAGTAAATCTATGACCTTACTCACTGTGGCATCATCCCAATAGTCCCCAACTGTTGCGTACTTTGGCTCTGCATCTGTACCAATGTTTACTTGTTTCATTTTTAGTGGCATAGTGATGTTGGGGTCCTCGATTGATGGTCCTCAAACTTCGCGACTCCTTTCTGTTTTGAGAATATTACTATTTCGGGGGTCATCATCATCATCCTCCACTTGCATGTTGTAACATTCTAGGGCATGGCTTAACTGAGGTGACCATACTGATTGAGCTATTTCCCTTAGTTTCTGTGGTATTTTGAAAATGGCATCTTTCACAACTTGTAACGCATCATCAACAGTATCTACCCATAGGTCTTCAAATGAGAACGTTAACAAAAATCCCTCGCGCAAGATATCCCATTTGGTCGTACCATGTCGGAGTTCTGTCTTGGTATACCATTTTCTTGGGAAGACATCTAGGGTATGATAAAATAAGTGTACCCATTTAGGCTAGGGCTCTTCGTCATATGCTTTGGTCCATTTTGTGAGGTGCATGTGCTAGTCATTGCGTCCATCATATTTCTTGGTTATTCATAGTTCCAGCTTCCTGAACCTTAGCTGCAGCATCCTCTTGTAGTTGCGCCAGTTTTCAAAGTTTCCTTCATGTGTTCCCCACCAATGCGTAGGTGTCATGGGCAGTGCCCACTTTAATGCATCAAATCTCTGGTGCTCTGGCACTGCACTCTCAAATTTGTTCAAGAATTCATCTACCACTGTCAATCCTTTGTAGGTTGGTAGATCTCGAGCCTGGGTGGTTACGCAACGTAGTGATTTGGTCATCATATTAAAATTTAGTGTCGTCACTTCACTCAACCGATTGTGCCAGTGTTCATCTTCTTCTTCTGAATCTGAAGGGCACGAATCTATTTGCTCCCACGAGACCCTTCCATTTGCAGTTGGATTTAGCCAATCCTGGTTTCACGTGGTTATCTTGTAGATACAATCTAGCTTCTTGTCGCTTCCATCGTCATGTACGGGTTTAGTGTAGTGTTCTCCTTCAGCTACATCCAGCGGAACTACTACGCATAGGGGCTTTTTCTTGAATATCATCTTTTGTGTTTTTAGGTTGATGACTCCATTCATATCCATGGCCCAGTCTATTCCTAGCAATGTGGGGTAAGGGTTACTATCATCTACAATCTCTATTACCTCAAAGTCCATCTGTGTGCTTGCACCTTTGATATCCACTTTTACCCCTTGCAATCTCCCAATGGGCAAGATATCTTGTTGGTTTGCCCTCCGTAATTGAATAGGAGACCATTGTAACACGGGTCTGCCCATGCGTTCCCATGTCTGTTTTGGTAACACGTTCGTGTTCAATCCCAAGTCTAATATTACTTGATGCATTTCATATTCACCAATTGCGCTGTCAACCGCATTTCCCTCCCGATGCGCAAAGCATGCTTCCCCATCTTTCAAACTATGCATGGATCTCCTAACCTTGTGCACGTAGCGATTAGCTCTTGTAGTCCCTTAACTACCTTATTATCACGGGGCAACTTCATGCATGTCTTTAAAAAGGTAGTTTGCATAGAAGGATCAAGTCCTATCTCTGGGTGATCCTTACTACCTGAAGTAGAGGTGTTACACAGTAATTTGTCACTGGCCTCATATCCCCTGATCCCAGGTAAAGTCAATCTTTAAGTGACATCTTCTATGTGTCATACATCAAATAAATATGTGCACATATTCCCAATCATTCAAGAAATTAGTAAGTGCTCTTTAATCTTGAATATTGACCCCTTTCACCCATGTTTTAAGATCGTCGCAGCTAAACCTTATTCTGCCTGCGATGATTCTCTGTGATGAACCAGAACATCGTGACGTCATCATAGGGGTACATCTATTTCTTGTGACAGTCAAATTCTAGGGCTCGGCATAAGTCCTCAAAATATTTCTTACGACAATGGCTTTGGATACACTATCTCCTTGCGACATTGTCGCTAAGTCCCAATGTATGACTTGTGATGATCAAGATGTGGCGAATTAGTTCAAATAGAATGCTTCTGGGTGGTTCTGGAACTGGTTGTTGGGTCAAGGGAGTTTACCTTTCCTCCTCTGGGATGGTGGTTCCGCCTTTTGAGAAACCTCCCTTGAGGATAAGCTCCCTCTCCCTCATTTATGGAGGCTCTTCCTCGTATAAAAGCACTCTCCATTACTATGATCAGCTAGTTTTTGGTATTGAGCAAATTAGCTGGCTTTGTTGTGAGTTTGATAGTTTGCAGTGTGAATTGCTGATAGTTTAGAAATTGGTTGTGGGTTTCCTTAGCCTTGTAATGGTGTTTTGAGTGAGAGAGAGTTGTCATCTTCTTGGGAGACCCTTTTGAGAGTGAATGCTTGAAGAAACATACTGGCTGAACCCTTCGAGGAAATCTTGCGATGTCAACGCTTGGTTGTAAGCTTTGCTTTTGTTCATCTTAATAAAATCAATGGTGTTTTCCTATGTCATGTGTAAATGATAGCTTATGATTCCTTGAATTTGTAAGTAAATAAATCATTGTTGTACTTTGTTATGTTTTTTGTTGTTCTCTTGTGTTGTTTTAGGTGAATCGCTCATCAAGGAGAAGGAAACGACAGCTGAAGCAGTACAATAGAAGCTCCATTGAACACTAGTTTGAGGCAGGTTATTTCAACAATGATTATTTAAGGAAAATAGTTGTTGTTTTGTTTTGCTGTGACTAGACCCTCTCTAGGGCTAGAGGGGTTGCCTCTGTTTGTAGAGGGAACATTACCTACATCAGAAGTTGGCAACTCCACTGGGGACTAGCTGTTGTAGGTAACTAATGGTATGTTTCCAAAATTTCCCCCCACCATTATTGGCGAGTACCCCAATTATTTTTGAAAAACAAGCTTGAAGGGGATATTATATGCTTGTGATATAAGTTCGTCCTTTGGACAAATCCAACCTAGTGGAATTTTAACGAGCCCCAGGGAGGAGGAGCTCGGGTCTCATCATGGCAACGAGTCCAATGTCATGAGGGTTTAACAAGTCTGACATTGGTAAAACTCCGAGTCTTTTTCATGTTTAGAGAGTTTGAAAAAGACATGGAAAAGAAAACTCCAAAGGGGGTGGCCTTTTGTAATTTTGTGTCACTCGAGCCTGAAAAGGTAGAAAACTTACTGGAGACATGACGTTTCGTAACAAAAAACGAGCCCGAAATGACAAGAACTTGGCCATCTTTTCATTTTTAAACGGTCGGAAAAGAGCTGAAAGCAGACCTCCATTTTTATTTTCTTTAACAAGTCAAAAAGGGAAAAGGACTTGGCAACCTTTTCATGTTTTACGAGTCAAAAAAGATCTTAAAGAGGACTCATGGCATTTTACCAAGCACATATCGAGCAGTACCCACATCTGACACACCCATTCCTGCACAGGGAAACCCAACCATAAGACCTATTCAACAAGGATACACGTTTTAATGATAGAAAAACTCTAAAACCATAAGGAACACCCAAAAAACTATAGTAAAACCCAAAATCCTATAGTTAAAAACCCTAAATTAAAAAAAAAAGGTTATATAAGGTTTACGGTAAAAAACATATTTACATTGTTTTAGTTTTTTAACCTTGGTAATTTTCAAATAACGGGTACCTGTGCAAATTTGGAGGTCGATTTCTATAGCTGGGGTGATCCATTTCATGCCAATCTTTCACCAAGTAAGTATCTCATCCTTGCCATTATGTTTTAAGTGTTTTTAGCTCTAATTCCATGCATGTTGGCTGAGTTTGGAAGGATTTTTCGTTCCAAAAAATCGCCTCAGTTGTTGCAGAAGTTCCCCACAGGGTTGCAACAACTACAACTGGCCAAAATCATCATCGTCATAGAAGAGTGGTGTACTCCTGCGATGAGCTGAGAAAATTTAAACTGCTCATATCAGCCCATCGCATCTATTTTAGAAACAACTGCAACGAGTGTAGAAAACACAAAACTCTTAATTTTACGCCATTATAGACTATTGAAACATATAAAAATGGTCCAAATAGTTTATAATAAGAGGATGATTGCATATCCAGGGTGTCAAAATGGAATTTTTGTGGCAATAATGTATGCACGATGCCGATGACGAAAGAGGGGCGATAGATAATGAATGCATGCAGGTTCTTCGGAATTGTGGATTACTCAAATTCTTCCTCACACCACTATTAAGAGCGCAACTAGACCTTCTTGAATTCTTGATCCAGTCTTGGAACCCGATAGAGGGTAATTTCATAATCCGAGGGCAGGAGGTTGAGTTTGACGCTACTGACATATATTTCCTCACTGGGTTATCTCAACAAGGAGAGAGTCCCCACGTGGGTGGACTGGTTCGTGATTGTATACATGACTCTTTGATTGGATGGCTGTGACCATACCTGAGTCTTTTTGGATGGCTGTGACCATACCTCTATTTTGATATATGGTCTTATCGACTGGATGGCTGCATCCATACCACAGACCAATTCTATTTGTCTTTTGGGTGGCTGCATCCATGCCTAGACTTCATGTAGTTCTTTCACTGTCAGAGATATCAATTGTACTTGCTCTTGTAGGCTCTCAGTGATGGTGTTCAGGTTCATTTATGATTTCATAAAGCATTTCACCCCTCCCACTCTCTCGGCCTTCATGCTTTAGGGGGCATTTGTTAAAAAATAATTTCATGCCTCATATCCCCTAATCCCGCATAAAGTCTGTCTCTGAGCGACATCTTCTCTGTGTCATACATCAAATAAATATGTTCACATCTTCCCAATCATTCAAGAATATTAATAAGTGCTCTTTAAACCTGAAGATTGACCCCTTTCACCCATGTTTTAAGATCACCGCAGCTAAACCTTATTCTGCCTGCGATGATTTTTTGTGATGAACCAAAATGTTGCGACGTCGTCGCAGGGGTACATCTTTTTCCTATGACAGTCAAATTTTAGGGCTCGACGTAAGTCATAAAAATATTTCTTATGATGATGGCTCTGGATACACTGTCTCCTTGTGACATCGTTGCTGAGTCTTAGTGTATGACTTGCAAGGATCTAGCTATGGTGAATTAGCTTGAACAGAATGCTTCTAGGTGGTTCTAGAAATGGTTGTTGGGTCAAGGGAGTTTGCCTTTCCTCCTCTAGGACGGCAGTTCCAACTTTTGAGAAACCTCCCTTGAGGATAAGCTCCCTCTCCCTCATTTATGGAGGCTCTTCCTCTTATAAAAGCACTCCCCATTGTTATGATCATCTAGTTTTTGGTATTGAGCAAATTAGCTAGCTTTGGTGTGAGTTTGATAGTTTCCAGTGTGAATTGCTGATAGTTTAGCAATTGGTTTTGGGTTGCCTTAGCCTTGTAATGGTGTTTTGAGTGAGAGAGAGAGTTTTCATCTTCTTGGGAGACCCTTTTGAGAGTGAATGCTTGAAGAAACATATTGGATAGACCCTTCGAGGAAAGCTTGAGATGTCAAGGCTTAGTTGTAAGCTTTGCTTTTGTTCATATTAATAAAATCAATGGTGTTTTCCTATGTCATGTGTAAATGATAGCTTATGATTCCTTGACTTTGTAAATAAATAGATCATTGTTGTACTTTGTTATGTGTTATGTTGTTCTCTTGGGTTGTTTTAGGTGTCTCGCTCATCAAGGATAAGGAAACGATAGCTGAAACAGTACAATAGAAGCTCCATCAAACACTGGTTTGAGGTAGGTTCTTTCAATGATGATTATTTAAGGAAAATAGCTATTGTTTTGTTTTGCTATGACTAGACCCACTCTAGAGGGGTTGCCTTTGTTCGTAGAGGGAAGATTACCTACATCACAAGAGGCCTTCATGAAGCTCTTCTTAGCTTCCATAAACATTTCCTTGGCGCGTTCCAAGTCAAACTCCAGTTCCTTTTTAGGAGCCTTGTGAACCCGGGTATCTTCCTCAAGCTACTTCCCCTTATCTTCCCCTATGGTCATGCCACTTCTAAGCATCATGTTCACGTTGGGGTGTTCTTCGCATGGTTCAGACCTCATCATTTGGATATTTTGAGTCGGAGTAGGCTGTAGTACCCATTTTTCGCGCATTTGTGTGATCAACGTTAGACAATCTACCATTTAATGATCAAACTGCTCACAATACAGATAAGATATTCTCATTGGGTTGGTACAATCACGAGCGTAGTGCCTGAGTCCTATATTTGTGTTTCATGCAACCTCATTTCCATTTCCAATGCTTCTGCCTAGGTTGAGAGCTTCTGTTGTGATAGTGTCATCCTCAAGTGTGGTGTCAAAGATGCCACAACCATGCACCATGCTGTGCATCTATCAGTGTCATATTAGCGTCGCGGATCGTACTTTTTAGCATTTGATCCATATCCTAGGGGGTTTCACCTAGAAGCATTGCGATCTCCTTGAATCCAATGATCAACTGCGTCTCTAATTTTGGCCGACAAAATTCTTTATTCAACACAATCTGGATTTCCGCTATCCCAACATTCAGGTGATCATCTGAGTGCTTGATATACCATGTCAATGCACAATCCTGTAGTGCACTTACCAATGTGGCCTTATTAATGTTATCATCTGTAACCCCATGTGCTTCCCACACTATTCTTACTACAAACCAAAATTGATATGGATCTTTGTCCCCTACTCTTCTGAATACAGGTAGCTTGATCGCACTCGCATGCTAAACTGCTGGTTTGGTGGAGGTGGTATTAGTGAAGATGGAGGTGAAGGAGGTGACGTGAGTGGTGGTGTTATTGGAGATGATAACTGTGGAATACGTTTCCTTATCAAACTGATTGCACTCCTCGAAGAAACACAAGCGCACTCTTCCTTGCTCGCTCACAGAGGTGAAATTAAAGGATTGTTTGCTAACCCTTTGATACCTTTGTAGACCTTTCTACTCCATGTTGTTCCACTGATTAATGTATTCACATCACCCGTTTTTCACACAACAACATCTTAATCCAAGTATTCAACGATTTTATGTACTTACCTCGCTGTCCTTTGAGGAAACGTCTTTCTGCTTCACTATAACTGATGGTCATGTCTATCACAAATTCAGTGATAAACCCTCCTATTATCCAATCCAGTCTACGGCCTGCACGATCTTATCTTCAGATGCTTGTAGCCTACACACCAACTTTGGAGACCACATTATCGGTTGATCAAGCTTGCACCTTCCCTGGCTACTTGCTAGCCTCGCGATCCAATCATAGAGCTCTAAAGAGAAGGTCGCGAAGAAGATCTCATGGATTTCCATATATATGAAGTGATCCAACAACCTCTTCTCAGATATCTGTGGGGTTTTGTTTTCCTGTATTATGAACTCGTGAAGCTTCTGATCCAACCAATCTTCAATTTCCTTCTTTGTTGGGTTCTAGTGTTCTAACACCAGACATCCCTTAGGCAAATCTCGGTCCCAGCAACGGAACCATTTGTTGGCTTGTTGGGGCTTGACCCAGGTTCAGAAATGTTTTAGCCAAACAAATCCTGAAACTACTGGCCCTTTTGGAAATATTCCATGGAGCACAGACTGAGGTCTCACTTGAGGTAGTATGGGAGGGTGCTAGAACTAGGTTTCCACACCCTAGGGATGTCTTGATGAGGTCTGGAAGTTTGCAAACCGATCCCACGCACTGCACTACTTCCGCGCAACCGTCTGTTCAGAGTAACTACCTTCGTACAGCTTGGAAGATGAGTGCAAATGCAACTTACCTTTTCGATCTTGAATTAACTTATGAAGACATAATACTTTCAGTTGCCATTTAACATAAACAGATATGTGCGCAATCATAAACCATAAACAGATGAATAAACCAGAATATAGAAACAGATACGCAATATTCCAAAACCAACTTATCTTTATTAATGCCTTTTTCCAGTTACAATCCACTTCCTTCCCTGTGCACACAGCTGTAGGGATTCGTGCACACAAGTATGGACTCTACCAGGCCTCCACGCACATAGCTACAGAGCCTCTATCTCCTATTACAACCCAAAACTTGGACTTAGAGACCTAGATCTAATACCACATTCAGGCACCAATATTACTTCTTAACCTTACAAAAATATACCTTTTACACTTAGAGCCTTGCTCTTATTTATACATTCCCATGGTTCGTGGACCATGGGTAGGCCAACACATTCTATATTAATTTACAATATTTTAGGGCGAGCTACCCTTAGACTTGAACCATTACAATTTGCGCTCTGCGCACTTTGCAGAGCTTTTACAATACTAAAACCCAAAATTGTGGGCTTTAAGCCCAAAAACCATTACGCAGGGGATCTGCTACCCAACACCACGGCCCCTCCCTTGCCCCAATTGGTGCAAGAAAGGGGGGAGGGGGGGGGCGGGGCACTCTGCCCCCCTTCGAACCCCCCCGTTAACTATGTGGGCTAGTCGTGGAAAGAATATAACATAACACAACATTCTCCCACTTGTTGTTTTCTTTCCACAAGCGGCCACAAGAGAGCTTAGTCATTTATCTAGCCCTTCAATGCCCATTGTTTCTCTACACCAAGAGAACTTCTCAGAGCTCACAGATTTTTCAATGCATCTGCAATATTCTTCAAAGTGTCCACCTTTACTAGCAACACCTTTTTGTCTTCTATCATATTCCTCACAAAGTGATACTGAACATCAATGTGCTTTTTCTTCGAATGGTAAGTAGGTTCTTTGCCAAGAAAATTTCACTTTGGCTATCATAGTATATCCGTATAGCTCTCTGTACTAACCCCATACTTGAACACAATCTCTTCAACAAAATTACTTCCTTTCTTGCATGAGTGGCTTCCATGTATTCTGCCTCTATAGTTGATAGTGCCACTATAGGTTGTTTCTTACTCATCCAAATGAATGCACCTCCAAATAGGTTAAACACATACCCACTTGTAGATCTTCTCTAATCCAAATCTCCAACCCAGTCTGCATCAACAAAGACACGAATGTCCAACACTCTATCTAATCTTGGTCTTCCTTGGTAGCACAAACCATAATCACTAGTGCCATGTGTTGAGGAGGTAAATCCCCTCTGTGGATAGAGGCAATCCCTACTAGCCTAGATTGGGTCTAGCAACAATCATACAATGCTACCACGCAAGTTCCCAATTTCAAATTAAAGACCAATGATGAGGGCTTACCTGGATTCCAACGCTAGTGCTTGTAGAAGAGTTAACGCTCCCATTCCTTTGCTCCGGCAGATCACTATCCCCACGATCTCCGTGAATGGACACCTGCACATACAAAGAACGACAAAAACATAAGCATAAAATCAAATAGATGCAACTATATATCAGTCAGAAAGGATATAACTCATCATCATTACAAAGAACAATAAGAGTGGAACCATAACAATAGTCATCTATTAATGATAAACAAAGAAGAATACAAC
>APFE030944976.1:40280-50482 GCA_000404065.3 Pinus taeda
CCTCTTTCTAGAGTTTTCCATCCTCTGAATCTACTACTTCCTTCACAGTTTTGGGATCATCATCAGTAATAGATAAAGAAAAATTTGAACAGAAAGCAGATGGACTATACTTTTCTGGCTGCCTTCTTTCTCAAACTAATCTTCTCACACTCAGAGTTTTGGGCTCTTCATCTTCTAATTCCTCCTCTGATGTAGAGTTTGATTCTTCCTCCTTTAGCTCAAACTCTATCTTCTCATGTTCCTTTGGTTGGACTTCATGTTTAATGACATCTTTCACCTCTATAAACACCACATCTCGACTGTACACAACCTTCCTTGTTACTGGGTTCCAAATCTTATAACCCTTTAAACCATCCTTATAACCAATAAAGGTGCACTTTTCAGATTTATTATCCAACTTGGTTCTTTTCTCCTTTGGAACATGTACATATTCATCACATCCAAATACCCTCAGATGTGAAATAGAGGGTTTCTTACCAGTCCATACCTCTTGTGGAGTGTTATCCTCCAATGATGATGAAGGTGATCTATTGACTAGGTAACATGCTGTCTCCACTACCTTTGTCCAGAAATCCTATCCTAACCTGGCACCATTGAGCATGCTTCTTTCCCTTTCCATCAACATCTTTTTCATTCTTTCTGCAACTCCATTTTGTTGAGGTGTATATGGAGCAGTCTTCTGACGTACTATACCACACTTGTTACAGAATTCTTCAAATTCCTTACTGCAAAATTCTCCACCGATATCTATCCTCAACACCTTTATCTTTTTCTCTGTCTAGTTTTCCATCGGAGCCTTAAATTCTTTAAACCTATCAAAGACTTCATATTTCTTCTTAAGGAAATATATCCATGTATTCCTTGACAAGTCATCTATAAATGATACATAGTACACAGAATTACCCAGTGATGGAACCTTCACAGGTCAAAACACATCACTGTGCACAAGCATTAATATATGTTTCGCCCTCTTACCACCAGAGGGGAAACTCACCCAATTCTGCTTCCCATATACACAATTTTCATAGAAATCGAAATCCAAATAGCTATTAATCATACCTTCTACCATGCCTTTACCATGAAGTATTTGAAGGCCCTTCTCTCCAATATGTCCAAGCCTTTGATGCCATAGCATGGTCTTCTCTCCAGAGACCACGAGATTTTCTCCTCTGCTTTTAGGAACCATAGAACTTTTGCACCCATCAATAACAGTTCTACCTTGTAGCTTGTACAGAGTTCCAATCCGAACTCCCTGCATCAATACCAGTGCTTCCTGAACCATTTTGTAGGTATCCTTCTCAAACACTATTTTTACACTTGCATCATCTAGCTTGCTTACAGAAATTAGATTTCTAGCCAATGTAGGAATATGCAGAACACCTGGAAGTGTTCTAACCCTTTCACCTTACAATTTCAACTTTACGTTTCCAAGGCCAATGATTCTAGCCTTCCTATCATCACCCAAGAAGACATCACCACCATCATATTTCTCATACTCAAAGAACCACTCTCTATGGGGAGTGAAGTGAAAGGATGCACCTGAGTCAATCAACCATGCCTCATGATCTACATGTGTACTTGAAGAAGCCAAGTACACATCCCCAACTTCATCTAAAGTGGTTTTCACCTTTGCAGAAGTAGCATCATTAGATCCCTTTCCTTTTTCATGAGCTTTAGATTTACAATCTCTTTTGTAGTGCCCTTCCTTTCCGCATTTCTAGCACACCACCTTACAGGTTTTCCTGGAGATTTACATCTCCCTCTAGATTTAGATCTCCCACTCAATGAATTATTTTTGTTTCTGTTTTGGGTCCGTCCTCATACAGACAAAGGCATCACGATTCTGGCTCTCCATATTTTTCCGTCTCATCTCATCTATCATTAAGGATGACACTCTTTCATCAAGCTGCAAGGCAGTTGTATTGCTACCTATTGCAATAACCAGACTATCCCATGAATCTGCTAGAGAACACAACAAACTGATGCACTTATATTCATCTGAAATTTTAATATCAACAGATAATAACTGACTTACGACAATATTAAATGCGTTCATATGCTCTATCATCGAGTCTCCATCTTTCATCCTCAGGTTATATAACTTTTTCCATAGGAAGAATTTATTCACCAGAGACTTAGATTGGTACAAGTCCCTAAACTGTCCCACAAAGCCTTCGCCGTAGCTTCCCTTGATACATTCAACAATACTGAATCTAAGACACACAATCTTATTGTGCTCTTTGCCTTCCAATCCAACTTCTTCCATTATTCATCGAACACTCCTGTTGGTTTAGTACCCAAATCTACTGCGATTCACTGATCTTTATCCACCAACAGATCCTCCATCTTGAGTTTCTACAACTCAAAACTCTGACCATTAAATTTTTCAGTTTCTATCTTTCCACTGCTCTCCATCTTCTTTCACCATCAGAATCGGTCTTTGCAGATCTCCCACTAAACAAGGTCTACCGCAAGCCTGAGTGAAACCCCTCAGCAACAAAGGTGTCCCCTTGAAGCCAAAAAGGCTCTGATACCAAATGTAGGTTTTAACCCCCTACAAAAATTACCTGCATATGAATTCTAAAATAGAGAAAATAAACAATGTGAGAGCATAACACATAAAACACATATACACAGATATTTTCCCTGGATCCCAAAACCGAGACTTCCAGCCTGATTTTTCATTATTTTCCTTTCAATTTTACAATACATATTTATACATGCCAAAGCATCCAATACCATGGACCGAAAACCATCACGTCCAAAACCATGGACCAAAAACCATCACATCCAAAACCATGTGAAAAAAATCATGCACAAACCATAGGCAGGTCCGCCCAACCTAATATAGGGTCCAAAAAAAAAACATTTCCGAGGCGCTGCCCAAGACCCCATAAAGTGTGGTTACCTGCACCCCTCAAACCCCCTATGACCCCCTCGCTACACAATCGATGTAGTGAAGGGTGGGGGGTGAGGGGGTTAAATACATGGGCTAGTCGTGGAAAGAATATAACACAACCCAACATAGATCTTCTTGCAGGTTCACATTCAAAAGCCATCTCGTCAATCAAATAAAATACTTTATTTCTTTTAAACAATGCGGGGGTAAAGAATATAAAGGAGTTGCATTGAGGTTTAACCTCGCAGTGATTTTAGGCCACACATTGTTGTCAACCATGCTCACATCATGGTCAACTATGGGGGTTGAGCCTTAATTATCCTTCGTAATTATTGTTTCCCTGCAGCACACCTCATCGTACTCATCAATCTATCTCTTGATCACGCCTCTTGAACCTGTATGGCCTTTAGAGAATGGTTTAATTTTTCATTTCTTTTGATTTTTGTTTCGTTTTGTGTTAAAACTGAAAATAAGGCTTAAATCACAATATAAGCTACAACAAACTCTTTACATATTCGAGATCCAGCAACACAAAATGCAGAGACTTTACATTTCTTATACAAAACTTGGGCTTTTAACCTGAAAAATGACCCTATGGGACCCATTCCCAACACGTGACATCCCGCTAACCTACCTACAATATCCTATACTATAGATCTGTCCCATAGGAGCTCATATTTTCCAAGTGATTTACTTGTACCCACTTATTGAGAGCATCTACCACCCCGTTCTATTTACTTTTGATGCACCTGATCTTGAAATCAAACTGGTTGATCATGGCCAACCATCTAGCCTACCTGACATTCAAATTCAATCGATAAAAGAAATACCTCAATCCAATATGATCACTCATGAGTAAAAACCTCGTACCAAGAAGATAGTGTCTCTGAATCTTCAATGCATGTATAATTGTTGCCAACTCAAGATCATGTGTCGGGTAGTTGTTCTCATGCTTTTTTAGTTTCCATGACTTCTATCATACTACCTATCCATATTGCTTAATGAATCCACCAAGACCTCTCTTGCAAGCATCTGTCCACACTACAAACTCTTTGTCCAAATCTGCAATTTGGTGCTGGTTTCAACAATCGCTTGAGTGCTCAAAACTACCATCACTCTCCTCTGTCCATTCGAACTTATTACCTTTACTCTGCAATGATGTGACAGGATAAGTAATCTATGACAAGTTCCTGATGAACCTCTTGTAGTAGCCTACCAAACCCATGAAATATCTCACCTCATCCACATTCTTAGGAGCTACCAACTCCATTATGTCTCTTATCTTCTCTGGATCTACTGCAATGCCCTCCTTGGAGACCATATGCCCCAAGTAGTGTACCTGAGTCTGAAAGAAACTACACTATTGGATTTATGGGGCTTGACCCAGGTTCAGCTTTAACTACGCCAACCAACAAAACCCTAACTATTGGCCCTTTCCGAAACAACCTGCATAGCACAGGATATAGTCTCAGTAGTATTGGGGGATGCTAGAACCAAGTTTCTGCATCTAGAGGCTTATGTGATGGTCTCCTAAGGTTCTTATAATTTAGATCTATCTTCGCGCAACCTTATTTCTTTTGAACAGACAACTATTACAACTCTATCTAATTGACTTTTAAATCTTCATAGAGGTGGTTAATTATACTTATCATGCATAAAGATTATAAATCTACCAGTAAATAAGCATTAATTCATATTAACAGATTAGAGAGTGAAGATACATAAACTTTTTAGAATTAAACAAAAGGACACATATGCTTCAATTGTAGCCCAAAACAATCTTTATTAAGTATAAGCAATCAGATACAAACTTATTATCCTTGCACACCCAGTTGTAGGGGCCCATGCACTCAACTGTAGGAGCCTTGCCCTTTCACCTAAGTACATGGAACAAACTTTTTTTGCCTTATCACCTTTCCCTTACAATGATTTTTCACATAAATTTATCGCTTAGACTTGCTATGACTCAACTACTTATGGCCTTTTATTTACAATACCATGGTCCACAAACCATGGGTGGGTCTCAAAACAACTCTATTACCTACCCACCTAAGGGACTAAAACCCCTGTGACTCTACTTAGCTTTGTGCTCCTCTTTCCAAATTGCACAGAGGCTTTACCTTTTCTACAAAAATAGATTACAAAAATGATTGAAAATTCAACAAAATTGACCCCAAGGACCCCATCCCAATAGGCCCCCAACACAAATATGGTGACTCACCCTCGCATCACTCAGCTATCGCCTCGATCTTATTGCAGATTTCACTGAACTCAACCTGCAATGCTACTGTGTTAGAAGAACCTTGTACCATGGCCTATTATACTTCCTCTACCAGCTTTTCTATAGTCGGGCCTTCCACCGCCAAGCGCACTATTCTTTGTGTTTGTTGAAGTGGCTTTAACTTTTCCTGCACTAAAAAAGTAAGCTGAATTGTGTCCTCTATCCATGGTTGTATTATACCCTTTAGAATGATATATTTACTCTATAGCTATTTAATTTGGGATTACATTTGTTGTCCATATTGCAATCGAGTGAGGCACTGGACTAGCACCAAAGTGCGCGCAGTCACCCTAATTTCATTGAACTTTTGTTGCGTCTCCCAGATGTCTGTGCAAAGTTTCTGCAGGTTTGATTCCTTCTCCAGAGTCGTCCATGACTCCATGTCTTGTTCGAATATGATCATGTAGCTTGTGATTGCTGCATCCAAAATTCCCATGCTCTCCCTAATGGCTACTCCGCACTGCTCCTAGACATATGGAAAAGTGGTTGGCCGTAATTTCAATTGCAGCTCTGTAATCTTCATTTGGAAGTAAAAGGTTACTCAGACAATCTCATCCTTTGATTCTTTGAATGTGGCAACCAACTTCTGAATCTTCATTTCTAGTTCTCCATCCTATGGAATGTGATGTTCTGGCAGCATCTTGCATGCATGTGCAATTGCTGCCTCCAAACTCTGGCTTCGCGCGGCTAGTGCCTCCTTTTCTTTTAGCACCTAAGCCTTTTCTACAAATATTTTCTCATTGTTCATCTTGAACTCACTTATGACTGATAACGCACACTGCTCTCTGATCCTAATCTTGTATGAGACCCCCTGATGACGCGCATGGAGGGTCTGAATGGGAAGCGTGGCTAATTTGATACCCACGTCCTTGATCTGTCTGAGCTAGGTGTTTTCTTCATCTATATTTGTGCGTAGTGATCCCTTTGGTAATGGAATGGCTCTGAGGTCTAAAGTCCTTTCTGCGTCTAGTATGATGTGCTGGCTTACTGCAGGCTTGCTTGAATCTTGCTTGCTTGTCCCATGCTCGCTTGAATTCTACCTGTTTGAATCTACAACTCACGCATATCCTTCTGGGCTCTCCCTAGTGTCTACATGTATTGATGCTCGATCTGTATCCACAACGTTTTTGTTGTGTTGTAGAAATTTTCCCCAATCTCATCCAAGTCCCCCTCAGTGAGGACCATTGGATCTATGTGTGCCTGCTTATTAGACTTTTTCTTCTTTCTAAATTCGGAAGTGGTCTCCCTAGTCCGCCTCTATAATTGGAAGGGGGTGCTCTACTCCTTTCCATCACCTCCTTTGACCCTTCCATTTCCATAGTCTGCTAAGAAGAAGACTCCTCTACTTCCACTATGGCCTTCTTTGCAGTGCGCTCCTTATCAACAACTTCCTTCGTGGCATGATCTTTGTCAACAGCTTCCTTAGCAACAACTTCCTTCTTTTTCTATGTGGATTTCTCTTGGGCCACAACCTACTCAGCCTCTTTATTTTTCTTCGCTGATGTGGCCTGTGCGGAGGAACTTTCCCCCAATGTTCTAGTTCCTGCACTAAGATCTAATGGGTGCCTCCACTCAGCTAGCCATTTCCTACGAATTCTTGCACATCTGCATCTGTTACTAGGTATGGTAACTCCATATTTTCTTAGGATCTCACCTCACGTAGATGGATATGTTATGAAAATTGGCTTTAAACTCTGTGTAGGCCTCCAATTGTCTAAACAATGTTGGTGACAACCTTGGCCTTAGATTAATCATGGTGCAAAGGTCCATCTCCATCAGTACCCAAAATACCTTCATTTGCATGACCCATTCTGGGTTCTTCGTTGTCCACAACGAAGCAAAATTTGCTACTTCTAGTAAATCCTCATCCTACGAAGGGAATTTAATATCCTCTGGAAGTATCCATGCAACGAGAAAAATCACTAACAAAAGCCAGGTATAGTGAAATGCCTTGCCATCGTCATATGCTTTGCAATAGCTCAACATGAATTTTTTTCACAGGTACTTCACCTAGTTATACTACACCCCCTTCACGCATTGTTCAACCAATGAGATTACTGGTGCTGACACTTCATCTGTGTGGCATTTCCTCATGATCTTGGAGGCCAATATCTGAGAAGTGAACCGTACTCCTTTTCCAGCGATGTAGCAGATGGAGTATCCGCGCGAATTCTTGACTAAGCCATACTCATGCTTCATTTTGTTCGCAATTTGTTTCTCTTCACTCTTTCCTCCAAAATCCTTGGTGGGATCCAACCCTTGGTAGGGAAACCTTGTGATATGGTGGATCACATATCTCTTGATGAGTTCCAATATTGCAGCAAGAATGTTGCAACTCTTGGGCTGCCAGATTTACTTATCAACTTAGGGTTCGTACAAACATGGAGGTGACAGTGCTATATGCATAAGTAAAAGTGCAAATCCTACCTATTGTCACTATCATCTGGCGAGAGACCCCAAGGGTTACCAGCTAGACTTCTATAGAGTCAGAAGAAGCTTGAGCCTTTTATGGAAGAAGAGAAAATCTATTCTAAGAGAGCTACTCTACTGAAGTAATGAAGAAAACAACTTGTAATGCTAAATCAAACCATATCCTAATTAACCATTTAAACACCTATGCTAAGAAGAATTGCTAAATCAACACTAACCTAATGCTGCTATCTAAGTTATAGAAGTAAAGAGCATCAAAGCATACTAATGTGTAAGAAAGGAAACTAAACTAAATCTGTCTTCACTTTTTTGGTTTTTTTGGTAAAATCAAGAATGCAATTTAATTTTTCTTGTGGATGTGACAGGTCGATGGAAGGTGGTTGAGGATGGTTGGAAGGTCTATGGAGTGTTTGGATGGTGTGGAAGGGTCCTAGGAGGCCTTTTGTGAAAAGAAAGACCACTAATATAGAAGATTAGGCCGAGAACAAACTCATTGTGTAAATATTTATTTATTAATACAGAAGTGTGATTTTTGAGTTTGTGTGGTGTGTATTGAGTAATTGAATTATGAACTATGTGTGGATTAGAGTAATTTTGCATAACATAAGTGTGTAGGGAATTCAAAAAGAATCTTAGAGATAATATAGTGCTCAGAGGAGTATTATGATGATTAGACAGTGTTGGAGTCTGATTGAATAACCAAATCAAAGCTTAGGAGTGGTGGTGAGCTCCAGTATTGTAGCAATAATGCTACAACTCCTGGGGCTTCCTGTCTCTCATTTTATCAACCCGGTAGTTCGTACAAACTTGGAAGCGACGGTGCTGTATGCACAAGTACTAGCTCTTGTCGCAGCTGTCACTGGTCAGCTGGCACAAGTCCGCTAGGGCTCAAGCCAACTTCTATGGGCTCACAAAAGAAGCTTTATCAATGATGGACAAAAGCTAGCTCAAAGAAGACTAATCTACTTGTCAAAAATGAACTGAAAGCAAATCAAAGCATGTAAACCTAGGAAACCCTAATTTAACTAGTCTAGCCTCTATAATGCAAATGACGTGAAGGAAACTTCTACCAATGCTGCTGTTACCTCTGATAAGTGAGAATGCATGGATCTAAACTGCTTGCATCATAAAAGAAATGTTTTTGTATTTTTCCTTTAAGTGGATGGAATGATTGTGATTGTGTGCTAATTAGGGTTTGGTTGTGCAGATGGGATGGAGAAGGAAGGAAAGTGTGGAACAGGTTGGGGAGGCTAGGCGAGGTCCCTATGGACCCTTAGCGTCCATCCACAGAGGTTTTCCACATTCAGAAGCTCAGCAACCGAGTGAATGGCCTCCTACAGGATGTCTGCAGGGGATCCTACAGGATACTTAGAGGTTTCTACAGGATGTCTATAAACTGCTACAGGATGACCTACCGTGAAGGTTTGAAGTGATGGAGGAGTGATGGAATGGTAGGAAGAGATATGTGAGGTAGGGATAAGGCTGGTGATGGCTCAGAAGTGGAGGAATGAGATGGAAAATGGGTGTAGGGAGTATGTTGAAGGTAAAGGGTTATGTCAATGAAAGGTTAGGAAATGAAGTTACGTGAGGAGTGGAAGACTTTGGGAGAGGACAAAATGAAGTGAAGGTCGAGGAGATATGTTTGCATGCGTGATCAAGATGGAGGAGATGGTAATGGAATGAGAAAGAGGAGTGTAAATGAAACAAATGATTATGACTGTCACCCAACCGAAAATGCATCAACCTAAATTACTTATGCCATGAATTCAATGAACAGCAATCCAAAACGCGAAGAGAAATATGTATGAGGCTGTGATGAAATTATGTGTGCAGGTGTGAATGACAAGGAAGCATCTCATCAAAACCGTGACTGTATTGCAGCAATCATCAAGTAAAGTAATGCGTGTTTTTGGTGGCTAGTTATGGACTGCACCCCAATCTTCAAGAGAGATGGCAGTGAGCCTTAACAATCGTTTTGCTGGAGCTCCAATTGATGGTATCTATCCTCTGCTACACTAAGCAAGTGGAAACAACTGCACCATAAGCAAAATCTATCCTACTCATAAGAAAACCAAATCACCAAACTGTAATTCGAATTGCATGTGCAAACGAAAACTTAAA
Source organism: Pinus taeda (assembly GCA_000404065.3). Lineage (NCBI taxonomy): Eukaryota > Viridiplantae > Streptophyta > Pinopsida > Pinales > Pinaceae > Pinus > Pinus taeda. Next base: position 50,012 of record APFE030944976.1, read on the forward strand.
GTGCTGGAAATGAAATGGAAACAACACTACAGCAGAGGGGATCTATGGATCTCAGGTTGGGCCCTAACCTGAGAGCTATAGTCTCCTTAAGAAACTCAGAACTAGATCACAAAATGCCTTCTTTATTCATAATCTGATGTCATGCCAAATTGGCTTACAAAAAGGAACGAAAACTGAACTGTGCTCCAAAATTACAATAACAATACGAGAGTTCCAACAACCTATCTAAGGCTAAGGCCTTCATACTTATACAAAAACGATGATCCACCAAGTGCCCTTGATTTTAGGAGCTCGGCTGTCCAACTAGAGTCTAACTGCGGATCCTGTAGGGCAGTCATAACTACTGTTCCTATAGAACAGTTTATGACTGTTGTTCCTGTAGGACAGCTGGCTGCTTCTTAAGCTTGGAGGGGAGATGGATTGGAGCTCGGAGTTCTTGGTGGGAATCACGAGGAATGTCCCAAGACCGTG
>APFE030944978.1:8465-65334 GCA_000404065.3 Pinus taeda
AATATTTAGCAACGTTTACAATATAAATTATCTAGAAATTTGTGCCAATTTTCCAAACACTGATAGGAGTCAAACATAATCAAACTTCTTGCTAGAAATTCAATCCAACCATAAACTTGACCTTCTTTAGAAACTCTGCTTTCCATATCTTATCTCTTTCGCTTTAATGAAAGAAAGATATCTTGTTAATTTTGGAAACTGCAGTAAAATTCCTCCTTGGACAACTCAAATGATCGAGATAATCATTGCATTAGATTCCTCCTCTTGAGAGGACCAAAATTGAATTATAGATGACACAATTTGGTTAAGAGGAAGTTGAATTATGAATTATTGTATTCATGCATGTATTCTGGAATGGGTCTACTCTAATCATATGAGTAACTACTTGGGTCAGTCTTAAACGCATGTGAACCCCTAGAAAATCGTATAAATAGACGAGACGTGAAGGTAATTTGGACACATCTTCTCTTCTCTTTTGTCTTGGTCCAGAGAGGTTCAACATAAGGGTTAGACCAGATGTTTAATTGTTGTTCACCATCATCTGAAGCTTTCTGAAGTTTCTCGAATTCTTAATCATAGTGTCTATGACATATTCTGCCACTCTTAATTGGTTGATAAAATTGTTGAGTTAAATTTTTGGTCATATAATGAAGTATTTTTCATGAAATCATATCGTCACATGGAAGACACCACTACCTTAGATGTACTGCACATAGCATCAAGAGATGATAGTAAGAAAATCTTGAATAATTTCCATAACATGAACATGAACATTGAACTTATGTTTAGAGGTGACCAGGGCTTACATATAGATATGTCATTATGTCTGTGCTACAAGAGGTTGGCATGATTTGAAATTATTGGTATATATGAAGAGTGTTTTGGCATGATGTTTGAAAATAAATTTGAATTGATTAGTGATATGTTCTTTCACTATAGATTTCTCTACAATAGTAATTTGGACTTGACCTGATGTCTATTAATATGATTTGACAATCATTGATTTTTCACGATATCGATGCGATGTGGGCATGATGCCTTATGTGGGTATTTAGATATTGACCTCCTTATTTTTAGCACAATGGTTGAAAGAATGATAGTTGTGATTATGAGAATGACTTGATGAATCCTCTCACTTATATTGCATATCTAAATTTAGACTTTATATGAGCTCTACCTGTCTCCTGGATGGATATATTAATACTTTGATAATGATGACTTTGATTATGGTCATGATATGGCCTCTAAATGTTGCTAACATGATTTTTTTGATATAATGACACAAAAATTATTTATGTAAGGATGATTATGATTCCTTAGAAAGGCATTATTCTTAGAATCCATATATGTCTATATTTGACAATTATCTGATGAATTCAGGATGATGAGTTACAAGATATGGATTTCATATTAATTATAGTATTTCTTTTATATCCTGATGGTGTACTTATGATAGGTGATGATGCTGTGATGATAAAAATAAGAGGGAGATTGATTTTTAAGCCCAAAATGATGTATCATTACATGATGAATTGATGTCTAGAATATGGGAAAGAAATCCCATATTGCATAGTTACTGAAAAATGTTCTTGTAGATCCTTGATATTTTGATTTGAGGTTGTTGAACTTCGAATGGCATCTGACAGTTGATTGAAATATTAATGATTATGGTTTTGAACAACCATATGTATATATATTATATGCATAGAACCTAAATAGATTCATTATTGAGCTACTTCACTCAAATAAAGTTGCCACCATGATCTGAATATGAAACTACTTGTAAATGCTTAGCAAGGTATTCAATTCAGTAAACATACATGTTTAAGTGATGTACATGTCTTGCAGTTAAAAAAAAATGAGTTTTTTTAGTTGTTTATGACTCTTTTATGTGTAATATAATTAATTCATTTCTTTATTTAACATACTAAAACATATTTGTTCTGAATAAAAACTCAACCAGAGATGCAATAGCATATGACGAAGTAGTTCACCCCTCTTGGGCTACATCTACTGGGTCTAAGGCACTCAAATGGGCATGTCCTTGATTTGATTAAAAGCTCAAAGTGATTGTGAAGATGAATACAAGCCTTAATAAGTGAAATGGACTGTAAAAATGGATTCAAAATGCTCAAATCAGTCAGGAATGACTACTGGTTCTCATCCAATGGTTACATGCAACCCTATACAACTCCCACAATGTTGGGCACTCGTGGCTCCTAGATAAATTCTCAAAGTGCCTCGTCCTACTATGTGTCCCAAACAAACCAAATAAGTCTTTCCAAATTCACACATTGACATTTTAAGAAGTAAATAATTATTCTTTAAAACATCAAGTAATTTCCTAACATGCATGACATGTTCTTCTATTGACTTGCTGAAAATTAAGATGTCATCTAAGTAGACAATAATGAAATCATCAAGAAGAGGACACAAGACATCATCCATTACCTGCATGAAAGTTGTAGGTGCATTGCATAAACTAAATGACATCACAAGCTACTCAAAGAGTCCTTGTTTGGTTTTAAATTTTGTCTTCCAAATGTCACTTTCCTCAATTCTTACTTGATGATATCCACTGTGCAAGTCTAAGTTAGTGAAATATCGAGCATATTTTAGTCGGTCTAACAAATCATCTATCCTTGGGAGTGGGTAACGGTTCTTTATTTTTATCTAGTTCAAGGACCTGAAATCAACACACATACGCCAAGTGCCATCTTTCTTTGGAATCAATACAATCAGTGACCCACATGGCGAAGTACTTGGCCTTATGAAACCCTTATTCAACAAGTCCTTAATTTGCTTTTTTATTTCAACATTATCCATAATAGACATGTGGTACAAGCCTATGTTTGGAAGAGGACAATCTAGATGCAAATGGATTTCATGCTGAATCTCCCTCTTAGGAGGCAAACTTGTTGGTTCCTGAAACATCTCATGATGTGCATCAAATACATCATCTAGATATGATTTAAGTTTGGGATCACAATTGTCAAATGACTGATGATTCAAATCAACCTTGGGCTTAATCATAAGAAGAACAAAATTCTTACTTGAATTGACCAACCTTTTTACTTGTCCTACATTCACCGTCACTACATCTGTCTTCTTGCGATGAGCTCTGATAATGAGCTCCTTGCCATCTTTCAAAATATAATATTTGTTTTCATGGCGATAGAATATAGCTTTCCAGTCAAATAAGTAAGGACTTCCCAAGAAAAATCCTGCTATATCAAACGACACTACATCAAGTTCAACTATGTCAATAAAATGTGCAGTAATTGCAAAGTGCAATATACACTTTCTTGAGACTTGTAAATTTGAATCTTTGCGTATCCATCCAAGTGGATATGGCTTTGGATGAGGAATGGTCTCAAGTTTGAGCTGCTTGACCAAGTCTTCTGATATAAGGTTTTCTTGTAACCCACTATCAAAAAGTGTGTCAACCTTAGTATGTTTTGAAATTATGCTCACATGAAATAGTTCAATTCTTTCTTCCTCATTAGGAGCTTGTACATGACAGTTTGAGGTACTAGTGTTGGGTTGAGTTTCAATTTATTTTCCATTCAAGTTTTTCACACCCATTGTCGCAATTTTGGTTTCATCACTTGAGTCATCCCCTAAATCTTGTGGTGTAGAAGTAGAAGCAACAATTTTTTGTTTCCCTTTGGTTTTATTAGATTGAGGTCTTTTTTCAGGATGTAGTTTCCAACGGTTTTTCTCTTCATGGCCTACTTTAGAATAGTGTTTACAGATCAATTTATCACTCTCTCGTTTGATAGGTGCATTCTTTTTTCCCTTTACCTTGAAGGTTTTCTCTTTGTTCTTCCCCTTTTGGGGCTTGTTTCTACCCTCTTCAAATGTGTTTTTTCCCCTAGCCTCTAAATGGGTAGCTTGAACACAAACCTCGTCCAGGTTAGTAGGATTAAACATCAAGATGGTATGTCTAAGGTAGTTATGAAAGCCACCAATGTATTTCAAGAAGGTTTCTTGGGTCTGTAAATCTACCCCTAATAAGAGAGCTCTCCTCCTGAATTCTTGGGTGTAGTCTTGGATATTTTGACCCTTAAGCTGTTTGAAATTTTGCTAATTCATGATGGCCTTCTGCATGTGAGCAAGAGGATAAAATTGTTTTTTAATGGCTAAAATAAATTGAGTCCATTTTAACGTAACCTTATCAAATTTCTTGATTTCCTCTTTGGTCTTGGCCTCCCAGCAAACCAATGCTGCTCCATCCATTCTCAATGAAGCCAACTGAATCTTTGTGGCATCATCATGCATATTCTGGATCATCAAGTAAAATTCCAATTGCCTAATCTAGTTGTCAAGGTTCTTTGCATTCACTTCACCAATAAACATAGGTAATTCGAATTTTACATCAATCTTCAAAAAGGGACTTTTTTCAGAGGATCTATGCTTATGAACTGAAGAAGAAGAAGATGAGGATGTAGAGGAAGAAGGTGACGATGGGGGTGGTGGATCACCATTTCCTCCATGTCATTTCTTTAAATGATCATAATATTTCTTACCTCCTGAAGAGCCTTCTCCTTCATTTGGATGTTTAGACCCTTCTTCCACCAATTTCTCATTTCTTTCCTGGTACAATGTTCTCACCATTTGAGTCAAGTCTAAGAAAGGTTTTTTGAAGACTCTTTCTTCTTATTTTGGATCCATGTCTACAAGAATTTCTCCTTCCTTTCCAGACATTCTTGAAGCTTCTATTGAAGCTCTTGAGGGTGAATCTGAAGGTGGAGATAATGGCACACTGGCCCTCCTTGACTGAGGATTCTCTCGTTCCCTAGTCAAATGTCCTTCCCCTCTCTGAAGTTTCAGCCTGGTAAGCATCAAAACTTGCAAAACAGTCAAAATATCATTGTACAAAAACAATAGAAAGACAACTACACCAGAGATTGACTGAAAGAGCATTTCAAAGGCTTCATGGCGCATTTCAGGCTCTGTCTATAGTTTATTTGACTGCTTTTCATACAAAGAAACAACAACTTAGCTACGATACCAACTTGATCTAAAAACGAAACTACTTGTAAATGCTTTGCAAGGTATTCAATTATGTAAACATACATGTTTAAGTCATGTACATGTCTTGTAGTTAAAAACAAATGAGTTTTTCAGCTGTTTATGACTCTTTTATGTGTAGTAGAATTAATTCATTTCTCTATTTAACATACTAAAATAGATTTTTTCTAAAAGAAAACTCAATCACAGATGCAATAGCATATGATGAAGAAATTCACCCCTCTTGGGCTACATCTGCTCGGTCCAAGGCTCCCAAATGCGCATGTCCTTGATTTGATTAAAAGATCAAAATGATTGTACAACTGAATACAAGCCTTAACAGGTGAAATGGACTGTAAAGATGGATTCATAACACTCAAGTCCATCAGGAATGACTATTGGTTCTCATCCAATAGGTACATGCAACCCTATACAACTCCCACAATGTTGGGCCCTTGTAGCTCCTAGAACTTCTATGGAGCGAAAACACTTGCAAACTACCTATGATTGTTGTCTAACCTGTGTCAATGGCTTAATGCCTTCAAAATCGTCTGATTAGTCAAAATAAAAAAAATAAAAATCGTCTCAAAAGGCCTTTCCTAGCCAAAGTTATGGCTCATTTACTCCACTACCTCTTTTTCCCTGAATTGACTCTAGTTAGCTAAGGTTAGTGACCCAATTAGGCCCACCAAGATGGCTGGACTACTAATTTTGGCACCACTGCCAAGAAATCTGCCAACTGATCGGTTAGTTAACCACCCGTTAACTTTGCGCATGTGACTAGATTCCGGAGGTTGGGGGTCATCCTTGGATTTCGCGCTGAGCGGTTTGGTTAAGTGACAGTTGACCGCAGTTTCCGTCGTGCCATGTGACCACATCAACTATCCGTTGGAGCATTTACTACCAGTAGTTAAGGTTTGGGCCCACGGTTCTTTGGTTATGGTCTTGTGGAGCGGGGGCTAGCCCTTAGGAGTTGGCCCCCTTTGGGCCCCGCCCAAACTAATTTTAAAATTCAAATATTGTTTGGCTCACAAACCTTTCAAGTTCTGCCAACGTAGTCCATTGGTAAGTTGTAGTCCCTATTCATGGGAGGTTGTGGGTTCGATTCCCCATGCCTCCATAAGTTTTTTGTATGTCAAAACATCATCGAACATGGGGCCACGTGGCGGCCTCTGGGCTTGCTACGTGGCACCCTTCCATTGGATGCCCAAAAGGAGTATTTTGGGAATATTCTAAGGAATATTCTATTTTAATTTATTTTTAAAAAATTTCAAAAATTAATGGTTATTGGATGATTTTCTTTTTGACATAACTTTTGCATAAGAAGACCATTTTCGAACCATCCACGACACCGGAATTAGGAAGACAAGATCTATTCAGTCATTTAGGTTTGAACCAATTCTGAGCACTTCAATTTTTTAGCATTTTTTGACACTTGGGACATGAGCCCTTGATCACACTAGGCGTGATTTGAAATATCTCCATGAGATATTAAATTTTGAGAATGACATATCCATCATGATATCTTGGATGAAAAATCCATAGCATGACCGAGATTGATAATGATGCTAGTAGCATGGCTAGTTGTGAGGAAGTATACAAAAGTTCCTTAGAGAGTTGTTTGAGCATGATCTAGATATGACATGGTTATAGTTTGGACCAAGATACTCTCATTTATTAAGATAGTCTAGGTTTTTGAAACAAGGTAAATCTTACGGTTGGCACCTCCTTCAGAGGGAGGATGATTATGGTATCCTTCTGTCATTTATATGATTATATATAATCCGGCATGGTATTTGATTTGTTGTTGTGTATGAATAGTAAACAAGTACTATTGAGACAAGAATATTGAATCTATTATCACAAAGAGATTGCCGAAGAGAAATTTATTTGTTTTCAGAGAGCATCCCCTCCTGATGAGGGGCAATACTCATCGAGGACACTAAGATAACTACTCCTACCCTGTTTGAGCTCTGAGAGTGAGGAATTGAGATGAAGGGCTCTTGGGGTTGAGGGAACTCTGGACAATAGGGTTTACCCCTATTTGTTACCCATAGAGTTAGAGGATTATCTCACCCTTTCTCGGTCTTTGTATAGTATACCCCATTTGGCATCATACCCATAAGTTGGGTTTGTTGGGAATATCGCTCCTCATCTGGCCAATGAGTTGAGAGTGTACTTGGGGGTGTACAACCCAAGGAAAATATGATGCAGGTGTTCTACCACATGAATAGGTCATGGATGGAAATATTAGTAAGAAATAACATGGGTTGAGATGACCTGATATGAATCCATGTTGAGGGTAAACTTCTGTGATGAAATTCAAGGGTTGAGTGTTTACTTCCCTATGCGATGATTTATCCTTTTTCTCAGTATGGGTGGAAGTTATTGCTCTCCGAAGTGATTCCATAATATGTTATCCCTGATGATATGATTTGCAATGAAAACATTCTAGGTATCAAGTCGATGACAAAGATTCCAAATAGCATCGTAATGGATAAAGGATGGTAGCTTGAGCTCACCTCTGGTAACATATTTTTCCTCTTCTAGATCTGAGATTCTTCATGGATACGAGCACAAACAATCAAGAGATAAACATGAATAAGAAAGGGATAGATCGAGATGTACAATGATGATTTGTGTTGTACATTGCATGATGACGAAATGAAAAATATGATCCATGATGATATATTGTTCGATGGACAAAGATTGGTAGGTGGAATTCTCCCTAGTTGAGAGGGAGTGTTAATTTTTACAACTGCAGTAAAATTCCACCTTGGACAACTCAAACAACCAAAATAATGATTCCATTATGTTTCTCTTTTTGATAGGACCTAAATCAACCTAAATGTCACCCAATTTGGTTAAGCAAAGGTTGAATTATGAGTTACTTTATTCATATATATATATATATATATATTACAATGGGTTGGCTCTAATCACATGAGTAACTACTTGGGTCAGAGTTAGGCTGAAGTGAACCTAGAGGAAAGCCTATAAATAGGATGTACCTCAAGATCATTTGGAAGCATATTCTCTTCTATTTTGTCTTGGTTTACATAGGTTCGACGGAAGGAGTTCTTTAAAGGGTCCAAAATAATTGGTGAAAGGTTTGCTTTGGGTTAGGCCTTCGGGATCTCGATCACTGACACACAACATGGAATGTTGCTCCTTGGACGCTAGCACATAAGCCTACGAGAGTGACTATAGACCCTTGGATGCTCGAACAGAGCTGATGGGAGTGACCATGGGTTCAAAGGTAGATTGAAAGGTTTAGGTCCCTGATCCTTCACATAAGGTTGTCCTAAGAGTGACCAATATATCTCAGTCACTCATGCAATAACTCTAAGGGAGAGATTCTGGGATTTAGGTGTATTTTACGACATTAGTAGGCATAAATACTTCTTAAGGCTGATTGTGTAGTGACAGACACCTGCATAAAGTGGTCGAGAGAGATAGCATAATGTTTCAGTCAAACACACACAGCTTTGATGACACCAACTCGAGTTTAGATTTAGAGTTTGTCATCTTGACTTTATTTGACTTCAATGATCTGGTAGATCTTGGTTTCTGTAGATCTGATTTGTTAGTATATGCTGCAAACATATTTATTATACTCATTGATAGTGGTAATAGTTCTCAGCAATGTTTGAAACAATGAAAACAATGTACAACAGTTGACGTTAGTTTGTGATAGCATAATACACCCATCAGTATGAGGATTCTGATCCTTAACTTCATTATAGATGTTTCATGACTATCATTATTGTTTTTCTCCATAGATAAAGTTATGGATCGTTGTACTCTCTTTCCTTGCATCATTTCATGCCCATCTAACAAGAATAAGATTTGCAATGGTTTTTCCCGTAGTGGGTTTTTCCCTCGTCTCAGACCAATCCTGATGTCTCTATATCTATGCCTGCTTTATTTTAATGTTCCTTTTATGTTCCAGTACATTGATGATCATGGTGATGTTGTTTCTTTCCATGTTATTGGCCATGTTGATGTATAATGGTGTAGATATGAACACTATAATGATGATAAGGGGTGAACTTAATGTATTAATGACGAACTTAAACTATCATAGGAAAGGACAATGTCGCCTATGAAACAATAAAACTTTTCAGAAAAACCTATAAAACTCTTCTAGTCATGACCTTAGCCTAGGCATTAAATATTTTTAACTTATTAAGATAATTTTCCTTTGAAATATTAACCTTTCTGGTCAGAGTCCTTTGTCACCTACCCAAGTGCATTTTTTATTTAACGGTGAGTTCCATCTATCTCCATTGTTTGACATGGTAACGTCCTTTTGCTAACTAATTCTGTTTGGATTCTATGGAGAAGATGTATCTAATATAAGTTTCCATGGAACATTCACTTTTGTTCATCCTTACCAAGTCCTTCTGCCCTCAAAAGTGAATGTATACATACTTTATTAGTCAAAATCCTTTATGACCCAACCAATATCATTTTTGCATTCCTCATCATTTCCTTCAATGAGGGATACTTCTAGCATCAAAATTAGCTAAAATGTATCCACAATTTATTCATTCATGAGTATGTAATAGAGCTGAATTAATATGTGTTTCATAATTTATTTAATTTACTAATATGGTCATTTATTTATGCGAAGTCTCACTTATTTCCTCACGTATATCATAATTGCCAATGCACCATATATGTATATTAATTTGAAATGTTCAATTTTGAGATATTTTGGTCCATGAATATGGATTTGAAACTCAACCAAAAATTGTACAAAATCCTTCATCTTCAAATCTTCCTTGTGGTAATATCGCTTGGTCCCTCTTACTTGAGAGACCATATTAGGAAAAACCCTACAAAATTTATTCAAGATATCATAAAAGAAGCAATTATTATTTGAGTAAAGTGATGTAAGAAAAAAAGAAAGAAATGTAAGGAAAAAAATTAATAGTCAAGATGCAAGGATATAAATTACTTATCTTTTGAGTGTTGTCGGAACGTTTTTCTTTGATCTTGCCTCATTGTAGATATCCCTCAAATTGTTAAATGAGTCTTATATAATATTCGAAACCTAATTCTACAATTTACTTTCTAGAAGATTTCAATAGGTTTTTTGTTTCCTGTAGAGTTTAGTTCTTGTTGATCATCTATGATCCTAAGTATTTATACATCATTTTATTTTTCCTTTCTAAGAAATTCCTTCTCCCTACTACACTTCCATGTACTACAACATTCCTTAAACTTTTTCCTTTTATTATATCAATAATAAGAAGAAAGTACCAATGATTCAAGTAATAGAATAATAAATAGCTAAGAAGTAAGGATGGGAAGAAAATAAATACTTATCTTTCAATTATCAAATTCTTCAAATGAATAATTTATTTGATTTCTTTAGAGGTGGCTTCACATCATTATTTTATTAATTGACATTGGTCGTAGAATCTTATGCCTTTTCCTTCCTCTTTCTTTTAGGGCATCATGATGCATACTCACCAAGATTATTAAAGATGAATAATTTGTATTTTTATATGTCTTTCTTATTTTGATCTATCTTTCTTATTTTGAGAAACAATGGCTTGAGTCTCTTTGTTTTGAGGTTCATTTTTAACTTGTGACCTAATTTATTCTTCAATACAATCATCCCACATATCATCAAATGATTGTAGTTTTCCAGGTGCATAACTCCTTGAATGAATTATTTACATGGAAAAGAAAAGCCACAAAGAGCAACTGTAACTAATTCTAAATCTTTAATTTTTTGATTAGTGGCTATAATTTGATCTTTAATTTGAGTTATTTGAATAAGATAAGATGTCATAGAATCTGATTTAGTCATTTTACTATTGCAAAGATAATTCTTAAATGTTAATTTGTTGCTATTATCATTTCTTTCGTATAACTTTGTTAGGGAATTGTACATTTCTATAGCACTTTTTATTTCTTTTACATGAAGAATCACTTGGTATTTTATAGAGTATATGATAATCCTCTTCACCTTTTCCTCACTCTGTTTGAAATTTTCCTTCTACTCTGTTAGGTTCCTATACCAATAGGTTTCATTTTTCATGATTGACTATGGAAGTGCCAAATATGTTCATCCTTGCATGCTGCAAAGGTTCCATATTTTGTATACAGACAAATAAAATTGAAAAATGTAAAAAGGGTATGCCTTAAAAGAATAATCAAAAGGCAAGAAAATGAATTGGTCAGAAAAAATAGTAAAAATGAACCCCAAACCAAAAGACCAGGAAAGTGGCCAGTCAAAATGCCACTGCTATCTTATTTGCAAGTTCACAATGTGCAAATATTTTTGTTTATCACACTTGATGGATGGCCAAACAGTTCAATATAGACCACTCCATATTTGAATTTGATATTGTAGAATAGAGAATGAATATATGCCCAAACAATTTAAGTTGGGCAGATGAGTAGATAGGTAGAGAAAATAAGGAGCCCAACTGCTTAATCTGGGCCCTTAGAAGAGATAACGGTACATTTAGATATGAGGGCAATCAAAGGAAAAAAGGAAGATCAGGGTTTGCTTGTTCAAGTGCACCCAATCAAAAGGAAGAAAAAATGCTAGGTGTATTAGGCTGGGTAGGCAGTATGAGGTTGCAGAAGCAAGTTCCTATTCACTTTTTGTCTTGTTAAGAAGGGCTCATCTCATCAGTAACATTGGTACCATGGAATTTATTTCGTTGCATAACAATGGAAGCATGACTAATTCCCCTTCATTCCCTCATACATATTTTACTAACATCCCCTCAAGGACCTAGGGATCTTCCCAATAGTCCTATTTCACTTCATTCTAAGAGAAATGATAAGTTAAACTCCGAGTCTACTTGGTTGTAAGAAGCCACATTTCCCGTGTAAAAATCATTATTCCATACTCTTTTCACTTCCCTATGCCTAATTTTTCATTCTACAAACTTAGCATTTGCTCATACAGTTTCATTCCATAAAGTCATATTAACGTTTAACCCTATTATATAGCTCCCTAAATCATTTTCCCATCCCTATTACACAAATAACTATATAAAAAACCCAAAAATATAAATATCCCCACCACTTGGCACTATAGCCATACAATACAAAGCTAGGGGAATACTAAGTCCATTTGGGGCCTTGGTATTAACCCTTCCACGTCCGAAATACATAGGAGAAATCTAACATTTGGTTAGATTAATAACTATGTTGACCCCCCCACATAGAAACCATACCATATTAACCTCGGGCATACATTTTATTTGGGTTTCTTTTGATATTTGATTAACAAATAACCATAACCCCGGCGCCGAACATATAAAACCCATATAACCAAAGTTTATGCCCCAGATATATTATAAAACATTAAAATTTGCGGCGGGTCCCGCGTCTGAAGCTGCTCACGTCCCATAAATTCCATCCGCCATCCAATCTAGAGCCCTTAATCCAATGGTGGGCGGCAATATTGCATGCCCTGATCTGCCGAAGATTAGCATCTAGGGGATGGGCGGTATTGCTGCCATACCCCCACCATGCGTTAATCACCCGGTGTGATCGGAGCCCCACTCTGCAATACCACCCCGATCCAAAAGCGGTGCGGGGAAAACCGGAAATCACTCGCCACCTACCCCCTGACGTCAGCTCCCATGTCATTGATGGCGTCGCATCCACATCAGCCCCCGCTCCCCTGCAGCGCTGCCACATCATTCGTCGATGTCACCACGTCGCCAATGTGTCGTCCGCCGCGTCACCATACACGTCGACTGCCATGTCATCTTCCGTACCCACTACGCGCAAAAATACCTCATGCTGACGTCATCACCAAAAAGCGTGAAAAGTGCTAAAATGTTCCAAATTCAATAAAATTTTGTGAAAACGAACATTTTGTTCATTTTCTATTGGGCACCCGCAGACAACGTGCATGTTGTTTTACGATGAAATTGCCGCCACCACTCCAGATTACTCGACCAAGTGAGTTCCTCTTGCAAATCTAGCCCCTCAGCTCAGCATTGGAGTTGCTAATTGCCCTCTGCGCGATTAAAAATAGTTATTTACCCGCTGGTGACCCATAAACCCTGTTTTTCCGTAGTGTCTCCATTGAAAATTATTGAAAATATACAAATTCACACTAAAATGCACTCTAGCCCCTGAAATTTCACCTGTAAATTCACTAGGTGACCCCTCGTTCAAGAGCAACCTGGTAAAATTGCCCTCATCTGCAAATTCCGCCATTAAAATACATTTTAGGCTCGTCTCCGCTAGAAGAGGTTCCAAACTCCCATGTGAAGTCCCTTTGTCAAAATCCTCTGCATAATTTCACATGTTTTTCTACAAAATCAATCCCATTCCCTTTGCAATTTACCCACAGAGCGTATCAATCCAGTGAATTCATTTAAAAGCCTGTCTAAATTCTGTAGAATTTTCTCTTTTACCTTAACATTTACACAGTGGGCCACATCTATATCAAAGTCTAGTCTGCCAGCTCACTTACAAAGCTTCAGAGGCAATTTTCACCAGTCTGTTGCTGCACAACTCCTAACTCCAAATACAAACACAGAAAATTTGAAGATGGCCACTCTAGCTGTCTTAAACATTACTCCTCTCAATGCACCTCATAAGGAACTAGAAGCACTACCTTTGGCTGATAGGGACCACCTAATTCAAGACTTGGTGGGTGACAAAAACCACCTCCAGACATTCTGTCAGTTGAGAAACAGTTTTTTGAACAAGTGTGATATGCATGGAATATGGGAATCAAACTTGCCCATTTACTTCCTGCCTTCTGTCAACATTTTCCCTGAGATAATCCACCTTTGTGCTGAAAACTATGAGCCAAATCAAAGAGAAATCAAGTCTCCATCTGGGAGCATCCTCTTCCATATAACTCCTGATTCAATAAACCAAATGCTAAACTTCAAGCAAACTCAGCTTCGGGTCCCTCTCTCTATGAAATTCCTGCTTAATGAAGGTCCTAATCTCTATAGCTCAGAGATAGCCCGAATTGCCAAAGTATTCATGAGAGAAGACCACCAGGCTACAGAGGCACCTCCTTTTCTCTATGTAAATTTCAATGAAGTGGGCAAGTTATTAGTTGATATGATATCCTATGTGCTGGGTTGCAAAACAAGTGAGCACATTGATGAAACTATTCTGATCCTATTATCTACATATAGCCCAGGATAGTCCCCTGCTGTCAAGTACAATTATGCCAAATTCTTCACCAATACGATACATGACCAACTAGTGAAACTGGATAGGGAGGGAGTCTTCAAATACACTTCTTACATCTACTATCTACTCATGTATTATCAACCAGACTGCTTCCAATGCCCTATCAAAAGATTGGACTCTAAAGGAGAAAAGAGGTTTGTAACTTTCTGGACCTCAGTCTTTCATGAAGTCCACAATTCCCCCTACTCTTACTGTGAGTTCATTGACATGTTTGTCTATCTAGCTTCTTGTCTCCTGAAGAGAAATCCTCCTGCTAGGCTATCCTATGACATGCAGAAAATATTGTAGCTTTCAAAGAACTACAAATTAGGTGACTGGTACTTCTACCAGAATCACACTGTCATTAGGGTCTATGGCTGTGAGCTCTGTCCCTACAGGCTGCCAAGATATGTGCCAATGAGACTATTTGCCTTGGAAAATTACAGAAAACTCATTAATTTAGATTTAACTCATTTTCATAGTGCCAAGAAAAAGGCTCGGTTGAAATTCAAAGACCAACTAGGCCCCTTTGTCATGAACAAGAAAGAAGGTTGGCAAGATGCTGACCAAATATTGAGGGAGAAACTCAAGTTGAGAAGGAGTTTTTGGTGGGTATATTATGACCCAGATGGTTTTATCAATGCCAAAAAAATAAAATATAGGTTGTCAACCTATGAACATTGCAAAATCCCACAAATAGAACAATTTGCTAATCAAGATGAGTGGGTGTAAGGTACACTAGTTGAAGAGTTCACCCAAGAAGAAATAATGGAGAAAAATGTGAAAGATTTGGAAAAAAATCTTGACTTGGATTCTTGTGAGCAGGTGACATTCAAGCTACCACAGCAAGTTGGAGAAGGCACATCAACTGCTGCAGCTTCACAAGCTACCCAAGAAAGGCCTACACCAATGACAGGTATAACAAAAGGAAAGGATGTAATGGATGCAGAGAAAGAAACAGTGACTGAACATCCCACTACCTCAAAAGAGCAGGGTCAAGGGCAAGCCCTCCACAGCAGACTGAGGTACCACAGATTCCAGCATTACAGACTCCCGTTAGTGAGGAAAGGGGCAAGAAGCGGGATAGGGAAGAAACTACACCTGCTAGTGGCTCAACACAGCAGCCAGAGGGCAAAAGGCAAAGAATTGATCCTCATGTTGAGGAGGAAATAAGTGATGAAGTCATAGGAAGCCCGAGGAGGTAGAGAGAAACTAGCCAACAAACACCTACCAGCTCATTCTAGCAAGATCAAGGGAGGCAGCATGGTATGGAAGTGTCCTCCTCAAGGCAACAAAGCAAACAACCACCTGGGATTAAAGGACCTTTCATGGAAATCAAGGCTCAAAATGAGTTGTTAAGAGTACAACTGTATGATCAATTCCTCAAGGAAACACCCTCCAAACAACAAAGATTATTGGCAGCCTATGACTTTAAGGAAGAGAAAATGATCTTAAGTCATTTTAAGCCAAAGATACCACAACCACAAACAACTGCAGATTACATAAGGACAAACTTAGAGGTCCTTGCCAAGGACATACACCCAATGGACCAAATAGAGCTACAAAAGCAAAAAGGGGAAATGGTTTATGCCACTCTAGCAGACAAGGCTATGTTGGCCCATCAACTGAAGGAACCATTGGAAAATACAAACACTCAGTTGGATTTGGAGAGAATGTCTTCCTCATTCAAAGATAACAGAATAAAGACATTGGAGGAAATCATTTTGGAACTAGAACATGATCCTAAGAAGGGCACTAAAGGAATCCAATCTCTCATAAAGAAAAAAGAGGAAGATATGGCTGCACTCAAAAAACAATTGAGGCTGCCTGCAACTATGCACCCTCAAACTGTAGAACTTGTGCAAGAGAAAGAAGGTGAAGATACAATGGATCTTCTCATGAGGATGAATCAAAGAATAATTCAGATGGAGGAAGAGTTGTAAAAAGCATTGCAAGGCAAGCAGGGAGAGTCGACCTCCCAGTCACCTCAAACAACTCCAACTGTTGTCACTGTTCCTCCCACACAAGAAGTAGCAATCCCTCCTGTCATTTCAGCACCCACAACACCTACATCAACTATAGATGCTACAGTAGCAGAAACACCAACAACAACACCAGAATCTAGCATGATTATGGAAGAAATGATGAAAGAGGTCAAAGAGCTAGAACTTCTGGTGACAGAGGTGAAAGAGGCCAAAGAAAAGTTGGCCAAGCTAGAGGCAAACTATGAAAAGTCCAAGATGACAGTGGCTGAGAAACAAAGAAAAATAAAAGCCTTGGACAACAAAATAAAGGCCTTAGAGAAAGAGCTTACTTTAGACCAAAATTTAGCTGAAATCAAGAAGATTTTATGGGCCAAAATTGGCCAATCAATCATTGACCAATGGCAATCGATTCAGGCCATACATGAACAAATAGAATTGATAGGCCTAGCTCAATTTGAGACTCAAAGGGCTAGAGTAGCATTCGGGATTTTGCAGGCCAATAAAATGATTCACTTCCTGAACACTCATACCAAAGAGGAGTTGGCAACATTAGACATCAGTAGCAGGGCATATACTATTTTGACAGCAAAAGATGTGTTGACCCTGAGAAATTTTGTGTAGACTCTAGAAAGAAAGTGCCAGGAAATGCAGGCATAAATAAATGACTTCAAGCTAAAAATGACAACATTGCAGAGTAGAGGATTACCCATCCTATTGACTAGCATTGGAAAACTATTGTCCTGTGAACAGTATACTACCAGAATGAATAACTATGTTTCCAATCGGATTACAGAATCCTCAAGTACCTCAGAAGAAACAGGGCCTCCCTCTGGACAAAGTTTTTATGACAAATTAGAAAACCTATTTTTCATTGAACATGAGATAAATCATCTTTTTTAGGTCCAACCCAACTTTTATAGATACACTAAAGCTGATGAAACACTCATAAAGATACGAAGACATCAGCTACCTCTAGAGGATTGGTGGCAAGCAATGCTAGAAATTCTACCCAGGTAATTTGATTTTTATTCCCTTTTGATCAGCTATAGGTCAACAAATTTGTATACACGGGCCACCTGTCAAACATTAAAAACAACGGAAGGAAAGGGTCAAACTATGACTGCAACTGACTAATAAAAGACCAAGTATGGACAGCAAGACAACAAACGCAGGACCCACAGATTAAAGACGCAACTCTTTTCGTTTCTTTCAGTCCAGAAAGTCAAATATCTCTAACAAATTGGATAGCTATGCACACCAACAATTACTGCAGCATTTATTTCCCTCATTTACTTCTTTTGATGAGTTAGTAAAGAAAGTTATTGCATAAAGACTTATCTGAAAGATATTTTGTATCTCATTTTTGTATAAATACCTCCCCATAGAATGTATTAGGGGTTGGTGATTTTCTCTCTGGATTGCGCTGGAAATTCCGAGACTCTTTAATACAAATGGATGTTGAAGTTCATTGTTTATAGACCATCTGAAGGTGGATTTGATGTTCTGGGACCTGCTACAGAATTCATGTTTTTTTCTATGGATCAATAAGTTGCTATAACTTGCATTTGTGCTTTCTGTGTTTGAAAATTTCGTATATGTTTCATAATCTTGGTAACAAACAGGAAGAATAGACCAAGATTTCTTTAAATACACCTTGTGTTCAATCTCTGTTATTCATCACGTTTTCTTCAGAATTAGTCATAAATATGAATTCTTAATTGCTCATGTTTGCAATAATTCCTTCATTTTGAATACTGTTTAGGAATTCTTAATTTCTCCTGGATAATATTCATACCCTTTCCCTCTGCTACCATAATGAAAGATTCTTGATTTCCTTTCATTCCCTGACTTCATTCCATCATTTCCAGATTTGAAAATTGTTCCTATATTGCCTATCCCGCTCTGTAGCATTACCATTTCCCCAAGAAGCACCTTCAGCAGTACACCATCATTGACTCCATTTCCCAATGAATCAGATTGTTTTAGACTTACACCCCAGCTCTGTTTAAAATCACCATCCAACAAACTTAAAACCAAACCCTGTTCATCATAGCTAGCCTGAGATACTCCAAAACAAAGCTAAATTACAAAGAGAGAGCCCTCTCTGGTTGCAGGTAGGCTAGGACCTGTAGCTAAAAGATTGGTTAGTGGTTACCTCGACCGTATTCCCTTAAGGAGGCAGGGAACAACCTGAGTGATAACATACTCAACTCCATTTGGTTCTGGAATATATTTTTCCACGTGACCTAAAAAGAAATTTTCTTACAAGATGAGAAGTAATCAAGCTTTCCAAGATTGATAGTTGATTGCACCTTTCAATGTGTCTTCACTTCTGAGCATTGGAGCCATTATTAAAACTACGAGGAATCAAATGTCTAAGAAACCTCTTTCTCTAGGACTGACTTAAAACTATTCATTATTTTGCTTCTTGTGGCTGCTCCTTCAACTAGGTTTCAATACTATGTTTATTTTTTATTATAATATAAACTGAATTTTCTAATGTGATAATTGAGACACACAATTACATAGGAAAATTCCAACCTTTAGAAAAACCAAACCAACTTTTCTACTAGGGAGAATTCAATATTTAACAAATTTTACAATTTAAATTGTCTAGAAATAAGTGTCAATTTTTCCATCACAAATACGAGTCAAACCTGGTCAAACAACCTATGAATAAATTTTTCCTTCCCATAAAGTTCTACCTAGAAACTCAATGTTTTGCAGCTTGTCTCATTCACTTAAATAAACATAAAATATCTTGCCTTGTGAGATTTGAATTCATGCCAATGGGGAGATCAAATTGTCTTATATATAGTGGTCAAATGAGTGCGCTTGTGACCAAGGGTAACCTCTAATGGTGGGATTGACTTAGGTTTTGTGGAGGCTACATAAATAAATATAAAAATTGAATTTTTATTATATTATTTATAATTCTTTTTTTTTAAGGATCCTTAGCATACGAGATTACATCCGAATGCTACAAAACTAAACACCATATACACAGGATCGATGTATGTTACATGATTACATGTGTCATCACATTAATATATGTAGGTTTTATTTAGGAGGTTTTACAAAACACTTTAGGATACCAAATTGGACAAAATTATTGGGGTGTTGGGTGCAACCAATCGTGGACCACTTGAAACACCATTTCCATTCAAGTGCAAGAAACATTAAAAATGCTTGTACAATTGCAAAGTTACTATATGAAAAGTGCATTTATATCTCATCACAATGTAAAACTTCTTTGATTGCCACATAAAGGGTATTGGGTTACCCTTGGACCCAACCTACCAATTTGTATCCTTCTCAACATAGATCATTTTTCTCATTTAACATGTTTAACTACATCTTTGACATCATTGGCTAGTCTTTATGTTTGATTGTTTCACCAATTATCTTGAATATTCCCAACTTTTACTTGCAGTTGTTGGAGTAGTCCATGAATAATCAATTCAAAAGAAAATACATTCACATATTAAGTTGATAGACTTCCCATATATCTTTTACAGATTCTACAAATTTTCAAAAAAACAATTTACTTCACCATGGCCAAAAAAATATTCTACAATTGTCATTAAAAAAAGTCTTCATTAGCCTGACAAACATCCAATTTTCTTATTATAAAACGTCACTTCAAAACTTCTCCAATTTTCAACATACCAAATTCTATTAAAGTAAATTTATAGTGGAAGTCTTCATTAACATTATAACCATGCAAAATTTCTTGTTATAAAACTTAGCTTCAAATCCCTCCAATTTCCTACATCAAACAAAAAAAATTAAATAAATAGACCAAATTTTAAAATAAATTTATAATGGAAAACATATTTCATAATGTGTGAATGAAATATAAAACCAATTAATTATATCCTTCCTACATCGTCGGATCACTATTAACAAATTTCCTATAAAGAAATAAAGAGGTTCCCATTGGTTGATATGGACATAATCGTGGTGGCCACATATGAAAATCCCTTTATTTAATGCATATTAAATCTTTTAATTTACTTTTCCACGTTACTATAATTATGGGCTGCATCAAGAGCACTTTTAGGACATTTTTTAAAACCAAGGAATTTTTTTCCTAATAAATCACATTTTATATTAAAACTAAATAACAAGGGAATTATTTTAAATCTAAAATTTAAGAAAAAACATTTTAGATGGAATTTTACATTTAAGAAAAAAAAGAATTGAGAACAAATTTTTAAGACAAAATTTCATATTTAAGACAAAAATAAAGAAAATAATATATAATATATATATATATATAATATATATAATATATATAATATATATATATATATATAATCTAAGATATAATGGTCACTTAGGATAATGAGAATTAGGAAAAAACTCATTTAAGATAGTTAACAATCAAGATAAAACCATATCAATTTAAGACAATGTTATCTAACATGTGCAAAATTGACTTTGATAGTGAGCCCTAAGTCTGCCAACTTGCAGGTTAAAACTGTCTGGTTAGTATTTCACTCACCATTATCTTAAATAAAGCTGAGGATTCATTGGACTCTTCATTTGTGAGGGTAGCCCACTTTGAAGAACGCAGAATGTGACAACATTTTCTGGATTAATTCGACATCAATTCCTCTTCTGTCCCTTCGATCTCTACTAATATGATTAGAGAGAAGTTGTTTTTCGTTGCATTCTGGAAGTTTGCACATAGATTCTATGAGTGAATAGGGGATAATTATATATATATTTTTTAAAATAGATATTCAAACCACATGAAATTTAATCATACCAATTTCTTTATGTTAAATTATATTTTTCATTTTTCATTAATCCTTTTTAATTAAATATAAAATTAGAAAATGCTAAGTATATTAAATTTTAAATTAGTATAATTAAAATTAAATACATACTACGTCTAATATATAATAAATAAATAAATAAATAAATAAATAAAAATTATGTTTTTTTTGGTTGGCCTAACATACAGGGATTTGAAATTAGAATCTCATGAGTTTACATAATACTTCATAACAAGATGATTATGTTTTTTTATTGAATTAAGCATCAGACTTTCTATTCAAATAGATAATAAAAACATATTACAAAATGTACAAATGAGATATGGGCCACATAGATCCTTGGAAACCGAACCTAAGGCCCACTGTCTGGGCCCAGAGCCCACAAAATATGACGTCGAAACCACGAAAGATAATCGAATGTCAAGACCATTCAATCTATTGCCAAAGATCTAACAGTTAAGAACAATATCGGAACACTAACAAGCACACGCTTTAACTCATCAATCGGACCATATAATCATTTCGAGACTGCTCTATAAACATTTTGGGTTCGTTTTGGCTGAAAACCTTCACGCATGTAGTCCACCAGATGCAAGTGGTCAATGCCAGTATGAGTAACTTGCTTGATGTTTAACACTATTTTGCAACTCGAAGCCTAATAAAGCTACCGTTAAAGTTCATTTCGGATCTATTTGGCTTAGTAACCACCTTGCTATTTGCTACACGAAATTGATAAGATTGTTGCTATTCCTCCTATCTGCTCTCACTTCAACCAAGCTCCTAGCATAGCCAATAAAAACGAAATTTGTAGTATAATTCAAATTCATGTGAAAACTTGTGCTGTCAATTGAAACCCACCTGAGAATCTTGGGTTTCTAGAATTTTGGGCATCTATTCCAGTATAAGGACTCGACATTATTTTCGTACATATCCCTAAATTGTTTCTTCATGTGGGCTAAAATTCAACTGTTTCTAGAAGTCCACAACCTGCTAGTATCCTCTGCTCCGATAGAGCTCCCAATTCGCATTCACCTGTCCAAGAAACTCTTCCCTCAATCTACCTTGGGTGGTCTCTATCCATTTATATTTATTGTTGTTTTTAGCACAGTGTAAGCCTTCATTAGCTAAGATGTCTGCTAATTTATTGGTTGTTCGGTGCACTTGAGTGAAACTCGGGGTTCTCATGTTCTGTAGGTGGGATTGAATCCTTTGATAGACTTGCAGAAGCCTCCAAAATCTCAAAACATTTTCCGGAGATGGCCCATAGCAAATTTTCTTGACCGAATTGATAATGAATTTGGAATCAGCTTCAATTATAATGTTATCAAGATTTGAGTCTGTAAGGATTTCTAAGCATTGCTCAAGGGCCATGAGCTCTACCATATTGTTTGTGGCTTCCCCAAATTACTATGAAGTATGAGTTATATATAACCCTTTTCATCCCTTATCACTCCTCCATAACCAGCCATGATAGGGATTCCTTTTGGGGCCCCATCTATATTGCATTTTATAAAACGTTGAGGGGGAGGTTTCCAGAAATCCATATTAGCAATTATATGATTTGCATTTTTGTTTTTACCCTTTGGGATAAGCCCCTGTAGACCCAACTAGAGTAGTATCTGCACATAATTATATTTAGGGTGGTTCTCAGGGGGATTTTTAAGGCGGTTTCCTACAGTCTCATTGAGCTCTCTTAAAATATGTGCCATGACACACTGGGAAGAGCCTTTCCTGTTTTTGAATATATTTTTATTGCGTTCTTTCCAAAAATCCTAGATTAGAAAGCTTGGAGCTAAAGCCCAAGCTTTGTCGACTGTTTCTTTATCAGAGAAATTTTTGCTTCACTCCTTTAATGTGTTGGTAATGCTACCCATGTCCTTGTTAGTTTGTCTGAATATTGAAGGAATGTAATTCTGCAATGTGGATGTGAATGGGAAAAGGTTGAGAAGGTGATCCATAGTTTCTTCTTGTGATTCACATAGCTGGCATTTAGATGGAACATATACCCCTCTTTTCCTTAGGTTTTGCTAGGTTAGAATTTTTACATGAAGAGTTTGACTTTCATCCAGCTTTGGTTCCACCATAGGTCCTTGCATACCCAATCAAGGTTTGGAAAGTCAAGCCCAAGGGTAATGCACTTGGACTCTTTGAGGTTAAAGGTGCCTTCATTTTTATCACGCCAGCTTAGCTGGTATGAATATGCTGATATCAGAATCCTTATCTATTCTAGGATGGTTGTTACAACTTCTTCTTGTGCCTTCAAGGGGGACTTATCACTGTATACTAGGCTATTCCATATCCTGTATTTTCCTTTCCTTTTACCTGATCCCAGAAGTCATTTACTCTAAGTAAACTTTTGTTGCTAGTATCGTTCTTGAGATTTGCAAATTCTTCTGTTAACAATTTAGGTTCCTATCGCCACTTATCCACTGAAAACCATGCAAGGTTTCCATCTCTAATTTCCTAGAAACTATGTTTTTGAACAATGGCTCTATTCTCACAAACTTTATTCCAAATGTGGGAGCCTTTGATGACCCTAGACATTCTAATGTGATCCCTATCTTGCCAATTGATTGCATATTTTTGTTTCCAAATTTGGGCCCAAGGGGAAGCTAAATATTTTAACCATCTCCACCATAGTTTTTCACCCAAAAATTTGTTTACCACTTCAGGATCATCTAGTCCCAAACCTCCATGTGTTAAACCTCCAAACATGACATAATTTCGAATCTCGCAAGAAAAGATACCTTCTTCTCGTTTAAGAGAAAGAGGAAAGATGCAAAAAGCTAAGTTTCAGAAACATCCAAAAAATCATTGTTTTTGACATGAAAAGTCGATTTTCTAAAGAAGGTCGAGATTTGGGTGGACTAGTTTTCTAGAAAGAATTTTGAGTAGGTTTGACTCAAATCACTGGTTGGAAAATTGGAACAAATTTCTAGAAAAAATATATTATAAAATTTGATCAATAATGAATTATCACTAGAAGAAAATTTATTTCGCTTATTCCCAATCTAATATTGTGTCCCTTATTGTGTTTTGTTGTTTCTTTAGGATCCTAGTTTTATTGCAATATAGTTAAGATTTTTCTTTATATGATTACTTATTGCTATAAATGACATAAGCCAAATTAAGAATACAAATCATTAGAAGTAATTATCGTATTAGACAAATAAATTCCTATTATAAGAAAAAATAATAATATGTAGGATTTGGCATTAAGTTGTGGAATTAACCGAAGGTGGAAATTAGACGTATATCTATGCTTAATGTGCAATCAGAGAAATTGCATCTTTTATTAAGTGTAATTGGAGAAATTTTGTTTTATCAAGAGAGGAATGTGAGATGGAAAAATCTTAGAATGTAAAAGAACATGCTAATTAAAGTCTAACATTCTAATAAACTACGTAGTAGAAAGGGATTCACAAAGAATTAATGACTACAAGGGATAGTACCTATCTATCTCAAAAAACCGATTTATTTTTGTATAGACATCAATGATATTTTTTTTGCGGTGAAATATTTTGTGTGTGAGTGCATTAGGTGGACTAATCCCTCTTGTGGACAAGATGGATCTCCCTAAATATCAACCCGAATTTCGATAAAATGGTAAGTGATCTCTCTCATATTGTTTATTTCAATCAATCATAAGATAAGGAAAGATAAAACTATCTCACAAAAAGATAGAAAAGAAATATAAATACCTTAGAATTTAGCCTCTTCGAGGGGGAAACCTCCTTTAAATTACACAAAATGATCAATTCTTGGATGATACAAATGACAAGGTGTCGTTTCTATATATAGGAGTATTAGGGGTCATAATATAATTGGAGCTGACATAATAATAATAATGTAAGGGCATAATAATAACAGTAGTCGGATTCTATGGGGCACGATAATAACAATAATTGGACTACATGGGCACAACGATATAATAAGGGGGTTTTACTAATAGCAATAAGGGGTTAAACTAGTAGTATAGGGACATAACATGCCCCTCTCCTTTAAAAAGTGTTGTCCTCAATGCTTGAGTAGTTCTTGATGCTTCTGTATAAAATTCTTGTCCTCCCATGTGGAATATTCAACGGGTAAGTTCTTCCACTTGATGAGATACTCTGAAACTCATCGATTTCGTAGCTGCCGGGTTCTTTTTTCTGTGACTACTCTAGGTTCCAATATGTTTTTTCCTTCCTTGTCAACCTCTGGAAATATTGTTTGAACTGGGATCTTCTACAACTTTTGAATGAGTGGCCACACTTCTTCATCCTTCTTCCATTCATCCCCTGCTTTGTTTATCTAATCTAGTTGGATAATATAAATAGCACAAAACAATGTTTCCACATCCTCATCCTTTATTGAGAGTGCATCTGCAACAACATTTGCTTCCCTCACACATAACAATTGTAGTTAACATGATCGTAAACAAAGGAACTTATTATACATGTAAATATTTAGTTGTTCAATCTTAAACAAATACACTTATTACAGACCATTATCATCTAACAACTTTAGTTAACAAAGAATCTTTGTCACAGAGTAGAATTTTCTCATCATAGTTATAATGTAATAACTATAGTAAACCCTACAATAAACAAAGGAACTTATTACATATATAACAACTCTTCTTAACTAGCTATTCAAATAATATTATCTCACTATAACTTTTTTGGAGGAGT
Organism: Pinus taeda; assembly: GCA_000404065.3. NCBI lineage: Eukaryota > Viridiplantae > Streptophyta > Pinopsida > Pinales > Pinaceae > Pinus > Pinus taeda. Next base: position 34,104 of record APFE030944978.1, read on the forward strand.
CATTTCTTCTATATGCTTAGTCATAGATGATAATTTATTTTATTTTAAAATGTGTAGTGTATCCATAAGGCATAGACCAATTAGTTTATGTGGGTTTAATCCTTGTTATAGCGTCAAGCCTCATGGAGAGGGGCTAAGGAGTGGAAATCACTTTGGGGGAATTAAACTTCCCAATGGGCATCCAAGCTTGACCAAAGCCTCAAAAAATCTTGGTGATAAGCATGTTATTGTGGGTAGATCTATCCTCTTTCAACCAATAAACATGTTAGCCCCAACCTAGGGTCCACCTAGCTACAGAAAATATGTGTCTGGTGTAATTATTAATATGTGTACATAAATTTAAATATTTAATTAAAATATAATCAGAATAATATTATGTGTATGTTGAGGATAATAATTATTTATTTATTTGTTTATAAAGGGTGTGTATTACATAACATTTTAAAGTTTTCACAATTAAGTGATTTGTTTGTGTTTATGCCATGCCTACATTATTGCATAAATCACTTCTCTCAACAACAGTCCATCGAACTCTAATACAAATGATACCTCTAACATCACATCCTAATGTAAAATACTCCCACAAGCATTGATTGTCATTCATGCGATCAAAATACGACCCTCCAATGACAAGGAACTTTGATTCTTCTCCACCAAGTTGTTAGGACTGTTTCCCTCTCTGAGGGTTTTAACCATGTCAAAATACTGGTGTATTGATCTGTGATCTGTTTTTGAGCGGTGTCCTTTTGGTGTTCTGTCCGACGAACTTACCCTGTAAATTCCTACACAAGTTTCTATATTTATCCTTCAAAAATATTCTTCCAACAAAGTAGGTTATGCCTTCTGTGACGTAAATTCTTGTGTCAATGGGCTCAAAGCAGAAGGAGAGTACCCACCTTATGTGTGTGCTTTTACATACATATATGCATGGGGAACATACATAGATTTCATCACCTTTGATGGATGGTAACTTAGGTAGACCATAAATGCCCAACTTCCAAGCATATTTCATTTAGAGGACCAAGAGAATTGAACTTGTGACCTCACCAAAATGGGGAGAGAGATCTCACACCTTAATCATGACTACTTAAACTAACTCTCAAGACTATTAGACACTTAGCCCATCTTTGGAGAATAATCAATGGAATCATAAATTAGTGATATTATGTTGGATGTACACTGACATCTAATGTGGATTATATCTAACTCTTTGCATTAGAGCCACCCAAGGGTGCTAATTACTTTACCTCCCCCATAACACTTAGCATGCAACTCTCATCCATGCATTTGATTAACTTTGTAAACATAATCATTATCAAGAAAGGGAAAGCTCCCCACTCCAATGTATTATTCTGAATTTCTATATGCTTCATGTGTTGCTCAAAATCACTCCAATCCTCTCACCTTTACTTTGTGTTATATCCCTCACAACAAAATTTTATTACATAAACAATGAAGATAAATGCATCATCTGCACACTTCTATTATATTTCTTATTTCAACCCTCCATGCATTCAACATGGCTCTCCAGCTCAAACTTATTTTATATCATCAACAGTATCTTTTGACCCTTGTTCTATTAGATTGGTGTTGCTGGCAAGAGAAATAAATGGGATTCAATGTCGTTTTGTTGAACTAGAGAATGTGAATTATCAACCAAGATATTACTCAACAACCACCCTTTCTCGTCATTATATTTCACGAATTTGGAGTTAATTTGAGGCTAGTTTATTTCTACTTGAGATGCTTCCTTCATCACACCACTCATTTAGTGTTCAAAGGAAACAATTAGCAATATTTGCAGTTGTCATTTTGAGATCTTGGGTTTCATTATCGTGGGTTACCATTCACTAGACCTTATCTTCCTTCTCCTTTTTTCTTATATCTAGGAGTTAGGGAATGAGGTTTTTATTAGTTTGGAACAACTCATATATATAATATTACAAGAATTTTGACTTCAACATTTGGTTTTATACTTAGATACATCATTATAGTGTATTTCTAATGATTTTGGATTTGGATTTTTCCTTTTCTTTCATCACAAATGACAAAAGGGAAATAATTTGTCAAAACTCTATGAATGCTTAATCGTAAAGTTGTCATCTCACAAAAATGAATGAACATCCTTTGGAATGAAATGGGACAAAATTTTATGAAAGGAAATTAGGAGTACAATAAGATTCATGTCTATCACTTACTCAATTCACCAAGTATATTCCCAACCATCAAGATGACACACGTATTTGAGTAAAATTATGAAACAACATGGAACAATTTAGCTTCAAACTTATAACCAAAACATCAAGAGTTAGAATAGAGTGCTTAAGTGAACCCACATTGAATATTCCATATAGACACAAATGATATATATCGAGCTAAATGTGGTACCTAAAGCAACCTCTTCCTACACCTCGGGTCCTAGATGGCCAATGAAAGGTGTCATTGAAGAAATGATACATCTATGAGTTACATACGAGTGCATGTATCTCAGTTGGAAAATGATACTTAGCTCTCCACTCCACAAAATGTTGTGTTTTGAAGTACAGGGTTTGCATCTTTGGAAATTGACCTCATCATTGTTTGAGCTTCCATACACACGCCATTGTTTTGGGTGGTTCTCTCATTCTCTATGTTTTTTGTATGGAATATATAACCATTTATTAGGAATCCATTGTACTTATTCACAAACTTCCTGGGGCCACACGCTATCCATTTAAGTGTATCAGACACCTTTCCATATCCTTCCACTTGTATATTTTTAGATTTTTAAATGTAGTTAGAATTCATACATTCAACCTATGAAAAAATATTTAATTTCCTACATGACAATATTCACATATACTTATTTTTAAGTACAATTATAATATAAATAATATTGGTACTTGTTTTTTTAACCAATTAGTAAAATTATGGGTGTGGATTTTCTACAATAGAGCTTCATCTTTTTTCGTTTGGGTAATTGAGCTGGAAATCTTCATTCTGTCCATCCTAATTCAACAATTATGGACAATATATATGGTGGTTAATGGGTTTTGATACAATATGAATAATATTTTTTGAAAGGTGAAACATTTCAATCTATCCATGTATCTATGTTTTGTTAAACCATAAACAAACAAACAAAAAATTACAGGCCAAATATGTTACTTACTCTATCCATGGATCAACATCGTCTGTGTGAAATAGAGCTGACCTATGGACTTGTTCCCAACTAATTTCATCTAGTCCTGAAGGAATTGGAGTAGATAATGGATTTCCATCAAGGATAACATCTTCAACCTCCTCATCCCACACTTCATTTTGACCATGTGTGGATCGAATAGCTTCCATGTCTTTCGAGTATCCTCCACAAAACATATTGATTCCTCCATAGTATAGCTTCCAACAATGCATCCTTCAGGACTATTTTTGTTTCTAACATAACTCTTATATACTTTTATTTTCCTAAAAATGAACAAAAGAGAATTGATTAATGCCAAAAGCTTTCAAAAGAAATCATCTTTTTGTTGTGCTTGACAAAAATTAAAGGTTCACGTACCTCTTAAAGGGGTACATCCATCTATATGCAACCGGGTCACAATATCGAAGCTCACATACCAAACATACATTCAAATGCAACATTATATCGAACAATGATGGAGTAAAGTACTTTTCAAGAAAGCAAAATGTCTTAACAATATCATTTTCCAACATGTCAAGACCCTCTACTGAAACTGGTTTTGCACAAATTTTACTATAAAAGTGAATGGATTGCTCCCCAAATGTGTGGTCTTGAGGGAAAAGTATGTAAGAATTTCATTGAAGGTGAACATTAAAAATGCATTATTGAATTGTGGTAATGGACTTGAGAGAGGAATTGGCATTCACACTTAAGCTTGGAAATTATGGGTTCACTTCAGGGAATATTTTATTTCCTCTAAATCAAGCTACAACCATCGCTATATTTGGTAGCATTGTATTAGAAATGCCTCGTTATACCTCTGTCAACAATATCTTTAGCATATGCATTCTTCTATTGTCAATGTCTCATCAAAATCGATCTATAATGGTGTGGTGGTAACTCGCTATGACTACATATCACCTCTATATTCACCTTCTCAAGAACTATTCAAACCCAAATGTGATTCTTTAAAGATAATATTTTTCTAAGGTATGGCTTCTGTAAGGCTTGTATGTATCCTCTAGATGTGCACTCTAGAATCTGTTAATGGCAATTCTCGGTCATCCTATATTAGCCATTACATAGTGAATAAGGTACTAGCGACGAATATGTCATATGGACAATAACACTCAACAAAACTCATAACAGTGACTTAAATTCTGGACACTAACCTATTTTAACCTCATAAGTTCTAATTTCAGTGACTTTCCTAGATGAGGGCAGTAAGATATAAGAAGACTAATGTAGTAATAAGGATATGTGTTGATAGTACGAATCTTGCACTTCCTATAATGACTTGATGAAAAATCATATATATATTCAGAATTCAAACTACTTATATCATGTGAGTCAACTGATGGAGATGTTGATTTACAGTAGGTTCATTGTGATCCCAGAAATAAACATCAATAAATTTTAGTGACAAGTAGTGGAACAATTTGATTTTTGCAAAGATAGTCCTCTCTCAGTTTGAGGATAATTAGTCTCCCTGAAATTTTCTATACCCAACATCAAGCAGCAGAATAGGAATTTTGTTGAAGTCGTCTCTCAAGAAAAAGTAGTCATCCTAGTAGTTTGGAAGACCTACAACTATCATAAAAGTAAAAAAAATAGAATCATGAGGAATGATATTTCTTGGTTCCCTCATAGTTATATGTACGTCGTATTGTTTTATGTATGTCACCTCAGGCTCACAACTATTTATGGTTCGACATTATGTATGAAATCGGTACTGCTTAGTAGAAATGGTGATACGTTGCAATACCTATAAATTGATGACATTGTTATGGTATTGTCCATAATCGAAGTTGTGAATAAGACATATATGAACTCTGTAAATCTTGATCATCATTCTTTCAAAGGCTATCTTCTATAAAGAAGTTACAGGGATCTCTCAGCTAATGAGATATTGAAGCTTCTGTCTTCAACAAAGAACATGTGATCCTAAATTTTAACATGGCAACAAAGCCAAGTTGAGGACAAACCCAACCAATAGTGAACATAATTATGATAGGTCTTTGTGGCCAAGTAATCATCCAAGAGATATAGTTTTTGGGCCCCCTGAAATACTACATTACACATGAAGCAAGTCTATCAAGTATTCAATCTTTGCAGCCTTGTTGACATAGATATTCACTTGTTCTGAAATTTCAATGCAATTCTGAAGGGGATAGGCCGAAGTGTTAATGATTATTTTGGGTATATTTTTTTTCTTTGGTTCGATCTGGTTTACTCTATGGGCTATTTCAGAATTCTAGACACACACTTTATGTTCTTTGTGGTATGGATTGACCTCTTATCCAAGGAAGTCAACTATCCGAAGATAGCATAATTTCTAGAAGTTGGCCTGTATATAACGCAACACTAATTTACATATCTGTATGTTAATACTACTAACTCTCACAACCGTTTTGCATACACACTAATTTGCATACCTGAGTGCTAACATATGTATTCCATTTGTGTTCCACAACTCATATACTTTTGAACGACCTAAGGCACACTAGTTCCATTCTTGTGAAGTCCTTTGTCATGACAATGTTTCGCTCAACTGTTTTGATGCTTAAGTTATGATATCAATTTTTGAGGCTAGCACTCTTTGAGGATTTTTTTGGAATTCACATACTCTACAAAGTGTTGAAAAGTGTTATGTTGAGAATAGACATGGAGGATCTAGACACTAGCTTAGATCTGTGGCATCAAATGCAAGAAATAGTTAGGTCCAGTCTATGTATTGTCTACAAATATATGTTGTATTCTTGAATTAATACAACAAGTCAGATCCCTTATATAGATACCTATAACACAATTTTGTTTGACCTAAGCATATAGCTAAGTGGGTATCAGTCGGCTAGTTTATTGATTATGATTTGATCTAAGGATTTAGTCTCTGTATATGTTGGTGGAGAGAATCTGATCCTTAGTGTTTTTATTCCCATGGTTGGACGTGAGCCTTGAATTGTTAACTTATTAATTGGGATGAGCTAATATTTGGCATGAGTAGCCTAAGATGAGTTATAGTCCATTCTTAGCTAAACAAGGCATAGTATAGTTGTAGTGACTGGTCCTTAAGTATTAAAACCAATAAGGGTAGTTATGAGGGCATTATAACTAAGGAGTTCCAGCGAATGCAAAGGAATGAAAAGGCATGATAACACATGCTAGATAGTGCTAATGCATATCGAGGAGTGTTTGGGAGTGTGAGGGCATCATAAGGGCGAACTAGGTCAAAGTGCATGGAAATGAACGAATAAGAGTGTCTTCGAGGTGTTCCAAGGACGAAGTGTATTAGGAGAATTTCATAATAGGAATTGCAATAGGTAAGCCTACGATTATGATAAGGGGATGGAAAAATAAATTTTAGGGAAAGGGAGACTTTTGTCTAGGGAAAACACTACTTTTTCAAGGACTTGGTTGGGTTTCCAAGTCACAAAAAAAGTAAGGCTATCTATGAGGGCATGAAAACTAGGAAGTGCCAAGGTGTGCAAGGAATTCTAGGAAGTGATAGCACATGCTAGAAATTTTGAAGGCATGCTAGGCATTCCAAGATATGCCAATTGCTAAGGCGTGCCAAGAGGTGTTAGGTGTTAGGGTGTTGCGCCAATGCATGCTAGGGAGTGTCAGGGAAACACAAGGGAGGACTAGCTTCAATTGCATGGATATGAATGAATAAGAGTGTGTGATAGGGAGTGTTATAAAGTTCTGGGTGTGCTACGGAGGCATTCACAAGGTATGCTAGGTAGTGCAATGGAAACACAAGGGAGGACTAGTTTCAATTGCATGGAAATGAATGAATAAGAGTGTATGATAGGGAGTGTTAGGAAGTTCCGAGTGTGCTAAGGAGGGATTGATAAGGTATGATAGGCAGTGTCAAGGTATGATAGAGTGTCAGGATAGAATATCGAGATGTGCCAAGTGCCAGGGTGTGCCAATGTGTGACAACGCGTTTTAAGGAGTGCTAGGGACGCAAAAGGGAGAACTATGTCATAATGCATGGAAATGAATGAATAAGAGTGTGTGATAAGGAGTGTCAGTGAGTTCCAAGTGTGTTAATGAGGAGTTAAAAGTCATGTTTCATAGTGCTAAGGAATGTTAGAGTGCTAGGGTGTCACGTGACCAAGATGTGTCAAAGCATGGAAGGACATAGTGCCTCATTTCCTCTCATTTACTTTAATTAAATGGAACTAGGCCTTCAGCCTCAAACTCACACAACTAAGATTTGCACACTATAGAATCCTAGGACTTTCAATAGGTGAGCATATGATTGTGATAAGGGGACGGAAAAACAAGTTTTAGATGAAAAGATACTTTTGTCTAGGGACAACACTATTTTTCCAATGACTTGGTTGGGCTCCCAAGTAACAAAAAAGGTAAGGTTATCTATGAGGGCATGGCAACTAGGGAGTGCCACGGTGTGCGAGGAATGCCAGGAAGTGATACATGCTAGAAATTTTCAAGGCACTTTAGGCATTCCTATACAAGCCAAGTGCTAAGGCATGCCAAGATGTGATATGTGTTAAGGTGTGGCACCAACACATGCTAGGAATGTGAGGGAAACATAAGGGAGGACTACTTTGAATTGCATGGAAATTAATAAATAAAAATGTGGTATAGAGAGTGTTAGAAAGCTATAGGTGCGCTAAGAAGGGGTGGAAAAGGTATGTCAGGTGGTGCCAAGGCATGATAGAGTGCTAGGAAACCAGGTCGAGATGTGCCAAGTGTGAGGGTGGGCCAGTGTGTGCCAAGGAGTGTTAAGGAGTGTTAGGGAAGCAAAATGGAGCGCTAGGTTATAATGCATGGAAATGAATGAATATTAGTGTGTGACAGGGAGTGTCAACAAGTTCTAAGTGTGCTAAGGAGGAGTGAGAAGGAATGCATGGCAATGCTAAGGATTGTTAGAGTGTGATGGTGGCATGCGAGTAAGATGTGCTAAAACGTGCAAGCAAGTGTTATCTAGGAGTTTCAAGGAAACACAAGGGAGAAATACATCAAAATTCATGGAAATGAACAAATAAGAGTTTGTGGTTGGAAGTGTCAGTGAGTTCTAGGTGTGTTAAGGAGGGAGTGGCAAGGTATGTTAGGCAATGTTAAGGTATGCTAGAAGCTAGGGCAACATTCTAGTATGTCCTAGGTGCTAGGGTGTACCAATAGATGTCAAGGAGTATGAAGGAGTACTAGGGAAACACAAGTGATAACTAGGTCAAAATGCATGAAAATGAATATTGAATAAGAATTTGTGACTAGGATTGTCAACAATCTCTAAGTGTGGTAAGGAGAGAGTGACAAGGTATGGTAGGTAATGCCAAGGAATTCTATAATTCTAGGGTGACATGCCAAGATGTGCCAAGGGCTAGGGTATGCCAATGTGTACTAGGGAGTGTCATGGAAACACAAGGAAGCACTAGATCAAAATTCATGGAAATGAATGATTAAGAGTGTCTAATAGGGAGCGTCCATGGGTTCTAGTTATGTCAAGGAGGGAGATAAAGGTTGTATGCTAGGTAGTTCCAAGGAATGCTAAAGAACAAAGGAGTGTTAGGAAGTGCTAAGGTGTGTTAGGGAGTGTCAAAGCATGCCAATGAATATAGGGGATGCTAACACATTCCACATAGTGCTAAGGAATTCTAAGAAATGTTAGGTGTTATGGCATGTCAAGATCTAAAATACGTTACATAGTTGTTTCATGGCCACGGTTGGATGTTATGAGCCTTTTCCTCATAACTTGTTAAGTGGGATGAGTTGAGATTGAACATGAGTAGCTTTAGATGAGTTACAGGTAGTTCTTAGGTGAACAAGGCATATGTTGAATTTGCACAACACATGAGAATCTGGGTTTGGTCTTAGAATATTTGATACAAACACACTCAAGTGCCATAACATATCTATTTTACAAAACAAAATATACACATATTAGGGAATAAGCTAATGCACATAACAATTTTTAACTTTTTCGAACTCTTCTTTGTTATATTACAAACTATAATAGAATAGATAGAGCTCACTTACCAAGGATCGTGTCCCTTTACAATCACACTGAAACAAAGAATACAACTAAGGCTTGTTGTTAGTCCTTTAACAACCAATATAAATTGAACAAGACAACACTTGACCTACTCTTTGATGGTGGCCACACACAACCCTTTCATTCCATTTGTCCTGAACGCATCTAGCAGGTCCTCTTTCCTCCCATTTTGCAACTCCTTAATCTTCCTTTATCAATGAACTCAACTCCTTTATGTTACTAAAATCGACTCAACAAAATTTTCCCTCTAGCTACGTCCTTTCTTCTTCAAGGTCTACAACACTTAGTGTCTTTGATCAATTGTTCACAACTCCATTGTGAACAACTCTTTGGTTTAACCATTTTTTCCATATTTCTCATCCAAGATGACAAGCTTAGGACTATGGTGGTCAACCTTCTTCTCACTAACTCAATCCTCTACAATATGGTGAACTATGACTAGCTGTCTACCCCACTTGACTGCTACTTTACTCCCAAAAATTCTGCACATCCTCAGGCCCAATACACTTGACGTTTTACCTGTCTTGTTGTCCTATCTTCTTTGACAATCACCTCACAACCCTCCAAATTTACTAGAACTACCATCAATTTTCCCAACTAAAGTCATTTATTTTACCAATATAGGGCCCACAACATTTCCCTCATCTAGGGCTCTTCAAATCTATCACCTAATAGTGATCCAACTCCTCTCAAAATCACTATTCTTGTGTACCAATTTATTTACTCAATCTATGAACAAATCTGAACTACTCCTCTTATCATCCTTCTAACAATCTCTATATGACTGAACTAGGGTCCCAAATCATCCACTAACAGTTAATTGACTAATTGTTTATAGGTTTCTTCAAATATTTTTCCAAAAATCTATGGACAATTCACCAATATAAACTTCTCTTCATGTCAATCCATTTCTCATATGGCACATTCTTTTGTTCAATCTTCTACTCATGTTTCACCCTCCTTTCGATCTATTATCTCCACACATATTTCTGCCAGTACAAGGAAAAAGGTCATTGGTGAGGGTCATGCCTATGACAGACCTTTAAGGTCCATCATCAATGTGACATATGGTGATGGTCTCTAAAAAAGTGTTGTTGTAAGTGTATATAGTGATCATCCTTTAAGGTTTGTCATCAAAGGCATTTTCAATGACACTTTTTGTGAGGATAGTTAAAGGATCATCACTACTTCTCTCTTTGGTGACACTTTTGGTGAGGGTCATTAAATGCGCATCACTAATTCTCTCTTTGGTGACACTTCTAGTGACAATATTTTATTGACTCTCACCAAAGATTTTTTTGGTTACTTTTGATGACAGTCAATAAATGTTCATCATCATTTATCATTCCAATGAGTTTTTTATGATGCTTTCTACCTGTGACAGACCTTTAAGGTCCATCACGAATGTCACATATGGTGATGGTCTTTAAAAAATTGTTTTTGTAAGTGTATATAGTGATGGTCCTTTAAGTTTTGGCACCAAATCCATGTTCAATGACACTTTTGGTGAGGCTCGTTAAAGGCCCGTCACTAATTTTGTCTTTGGTGATAGTTTTGGTGAGGGTCATTAAAGGCCCATCACTAATTCTCTTTTTGGTGATACTTCTAGTGACGATATTTTATTGACACTCAACAATGCTCTTTTTTGTTACTTTTGGGGGCAGTCAAAAAATTTCATCATCGTTGATGATTTCAATGCGTTTTTTATGAAGCTAGGTACTTGTTACTATATTTTTTGTCACAAGATAACGATTTAAGACCATTGATGTGGAGTCTTTTTTATTGTGTGTCCAAGGTCATAGTGGTTATAATAGTCAGTGAATTTGTTAAGAATTAATTAGTGTGTATCATTTCCCTCAAGTCATAAGAATATAGTTTTCCTATGAGTCAACACATAATTCATCTCTATTAGGATTTTTATCTAGCAAACTTCCTTTAGATAAAGTTCCACTAGTGTGTGTAGGAACTATATTATTTAATACATAATAAAGCTCTATGAATTCTATTAATGAGAAAGACGTAGCACTCCTCAACACTCATGGCACACCTTAACATGCTTTGGAATAGTACACCAACATTCCTTGGCACCTTGCATGTCTTGGTACATATTTGTAGCTAGAACATCTTTCCATGAGTAGGATGCCCAAGAACATGTTGGCATGCCCTTACATAGCATATCACTCCCATATCATGTGTTGGCATGCCTTGGAAGACCTTGGAAAAATATTGCATTGAAAAACATTAGAACTTGGGGCATATTGGCACTTGGCATGTATTGGAACATATTATAAGTGTGCCTAGCATGCCCCTTCTGAAAAAGTTAAAGTCCTGACTTATTAACCCTCTTATGTGTTAATTTCTTTGAATTTTAGCTTGTTTATTATTTTTGTTGCCTTGAAACTCCTTGACGCATATTGGCATACTACGGCACCGTTCACATCTAGCATTTCTTAACACCCAGAATGCCTTGGCACTATTTGGCGCATGCTAGCACACCCTGAAAATACCTACCACACTCTGGAACTTCTTGACATTCCTGATATTACCTAGCACACCTTACCCATGCTTAGCATACCTTGTCACTCCCTCCTTGGCATGACACCCAACACTCATTAACACTCCCCAACGCACCGTCATATTCATTCTCTTCCATGCATTTTGACCTAGTGCTCCCTTGTTTTGTCTTCGTACTCTCTAACACTCCTGAGCATGCATTGGCACTCTCTAGAATACCTTAGCAGTCCTCGATATGCTCTTCCACTTCATAGCATGCATCACACTCTGTGATGAACATTGGCACTTGGCGCGTGTTGGCACTTGGAAATTATTAGCATGTTTGGCATGTCTTGAGATTTCTTGGTATGATTTGGCATGGTTTAATATTAAAGTTATTTGAGATCAATTATTGGAAACTAGATGATAAGAAACAGAGAAACATTTGGCGATTAGAATGCATTAACACTTGGCACTTGGCACCTATTGGAACCTACTATTGGTTTTCCTAGCATGACACTCATGGAAAAGATAATTGATGACTTATTAACCCTATTATGTGCCCATTTACTTGTAGTTTAACTTGTTCCTCCATTTTGTTCTGTTATGCATTGTCACACCCTTGTACATCTTGGCATGCCTTCGCACTTGGCAAGTCTTATCTTGTTTGACATGTCTTTGTACTATCTAGCACATGTTAGCATGCCCTATCATTCCCTAACACACCTTGGCAATGAGGACCTTACAAATAGCATTAAATTTTTCCATTACTTGGGAACATTACATTCACTAGAACACCTTGGAACTCCCTAGTTTTCACACCCTCTGTTATCCTCCACAATGTCTTAGGATGATGAGGAGATCGACAGAGGTAATCACAAAAAATATTTTTGTTTCGTATCTAACCCTACCAAACCAGAGAGGGATCTCTCTGTAAAATCACAACAAAGAGATGACTGAAATGTAAACGATTTCAGGCTAGATAGCTAGATTGAAGTGGGGTTTGGAGAAATTAGGGTTTCGTTGCTAGATAAGGGAGAAAAACTAGGTAGCTAGGTCAAAGGATCAAAGGGTTACAACAAAAAATACAAAAAAGAGAAAGATAGCATTACTTTTGGGATGGATCTTAGGGTTTTTTGGTGTAGTGCAGTGTTTAGAAGAAGTGAAAGGTATTAATGAGCATGAAACATGAATTCATTAAGCAAGAAATAAAGTAGCACAATATTTTTTCAATCAAAACAAAGCTTTATGCAAATAATTTTGTTTATAAAATGTAAGCAAAACCATTGAATAATTAATGAATGGAAAGAGAAGATTAATATCTTTCATATAAAGATATAACAAAGGAAAAATAACATCATAAACATACTACACATGAATTCCTAGATAATGGTTGCAAATTGGGTCATTTGATTTTTAGAAAATGTCCAACTACAAGCTACAATATTTCTCTCCTCTGAAATCCAACCTATTCTATCACTGAGAAACTGATACCTAAAGACCAAAACAACATCTCCCCACTCTTATGGGTTGAACCAATGACTCTAGGAACTGTTCCATGAGGTGTTCTAATCAAATCCTAATGTCTAGGGAAGTTAAAAACGACTTCTAAAATTAACTTTGATTCCAACCTCTCCCATAAATGAGGTCAAATTCACATCAAGAAAACTTATAAATACTAACCACCCATTATTTACATTTACTTTTACCCCTCACATTCATCTACTTCGCCCTTTTGACTTCTACAAGAGTCAAAATAGGAATTACAAAAAATTACACAGTGAAACTTCTACAAAAATCTTAGACATTTCCAGGTGTACAGCAAGCTGTTCGTGGCCATTTTTGAGTGCCTTTGTGAAGTCCAAATCCATATCAGAAGCCTTTTCTGGAAATATGGAATATTTTAGATGTCTTTAGAGTATTGTTTCACTTGGAATGACTAATTTTTGGCTGTGATATGTCCATTCTTCCAAGGTGTCTCCAGATGAGCAACGAAATGGAAAGAGAGGGGCAGAAAGGTGATTTTTGGGCTCTTTTTTGAAAATTTCTGAACACCAAAGCCCCAGACTAGGAAAGTGGGAAAATGGGGTTTGCGATGGGGTCATAAACTTTCCAAAAATTCTTATTTTACATCATTTGGAACCTTGAGGAAGAAGCAAAGCATGAGCTCATATGCTATTAGACAAAAAATTGCTAAAAAAATTGAAAGTGTGCACCAAAACAAAAAAATTTCTCCAAACCCTCCCAAAATTTGTCCAGAGATGCCTCCCTAGCATAGCCATAACTTTCTAACACTCCCTATCATACACTATTATTCATTCATTTCCATGCAATTGCAACTACTCCTTCCTTGCGATTCCCTAACACAACCTAACACACCTTGTTAATGCCTATTTAGCACACCCAGAACTTGCTAACACTCCCTACCACACACTCTTATTCATTCATTTACATTCAATTGAAACTAGTCCTCCCTTGTGTTTCCTTGGTGCTCCCTAAAATGTGTCGGCACCATACCGTAGCACCTGACACTGCTTGGCATGCCTTAGCACTTCACATGTCTTGGAATGACTAACAAGACTTGGAAATTTCTAGCATGTGTTATCACTTCCTTGCATTCCTTGCACACCTTGGCATTCCCTAGTTGTCATGCCCTCATTGATAGCCTTACTTGTTTTGCGACTTTGGAATGCTACCAACTCATTGAAAAAATAGTGTTGTCCCTAGACAAAATTCTCCCTTTATCTAAAATTTCTTTTTCCATTCCCTTATCGTAATCATAGGCTTACCTATTGGAAGTTGTATTCTGAAATTATCCTCATACAATTTGTCCTTGGGACACTCGGAATACACTCTTATTCATTTTTTTCCATTCACTTTGACCTAGTTCTCACGTGTGATGACCTCAAACTCCCCAACACTCCTTCACATGAATTGACATTGTCTGGAATGTGTTATCATGCATTTTCATTCCTTGGCATGCCGTGACACTCCCTAGCTATCATGCCCTCACTACCCTTACTGGATTTAAGACTTTGGAACCAACAAATTCCTACCTCGACTACAACATCTTGACTAGGTTATACTTACTACAACTATTCTATCCCTTTTTCACCTATGAATGTGCTATAAATCATCTTAGGATACTCATGTGCAATCTTAGCTCATCTCACTTAAGAAGTTACCAACTCAAGGCTCACGTCTAACCATGACCATAAAACAACTAAGAAACATAGTTTACATCTTGACATGGCATAACACCTAGCATGTCTAACAACCCCTTCATACTATGTGGCACATGTTGGCATTCCCTGCATGCCATGGCATGCTTTATGAATCACTATCATACTGTACCACTCCTTGACATGTCATGGCACTCTTTCATGTCTTCGAACTACCTAGCATATAACTTTGTCACCCCGTCCGGAGCATACTTGGAATTCACTAACACTCCCTATCATACAGCCTTAGTCATTCATTTCCATGCATTTTGAACTATTTTTCCTTTGTGTTTATGTCACACTCCCTAACACTCCCTGACACACATTTGAACACCTTAATACACATTGGCACACCTTAATACACATTGGCACACCCTGATACACATTTGCACACCCTGATGTGTATTGGCATATCCTGGCATGTCACCCTAACACTAGCATTTCTTAGCTCCACCTAACATACCTTGTCCTCCCCTCCCTAACACACCTAGAACTCACTGAGACTCCTTGTCACACACTCTTAGTCATTCATTTATATGCATTTGAAACTGGTGCTCCCTTATGTTTCCCTTGCACTCCATAACATTCCATGGCATGCATTGGCACACCCTAGCACCTCACACATCTTAGCATGTTTCCCTAGCTTCTAATATGCCTTAACATTGCCTAACATACCTTATCACTCCCTCCTTAGCACACTTGGAACTCACTAACACATCCCGTCACAAAATATTAATCGTTCATTTCCATACATTATTTTCACGTATTCCTCCCTTATGTTCCGCTAGCACTCCTTAACACTTCCTAGCACATGTTTTGATGGAATAAACACTATATATAGGGTAGATCATCCTCCATTTGTGGACAAGAAAATTTGGTTAAGTCTGTAATAAGAAGTGTGAAGATAACCAACCGAGAGAAGGAAACATAGAGAGAGTATTTTAGTGTTGTTTATGGGTTTGCTTTAGGGCTAATAGATCCACACATGCGAAGGAAGGAAGAAATATCTACTACAAAAAAGGTTGAAGATCTCCTTTTGTCCAAGAAGTTGAATCAAGGAAGAAGATAAGAAAGGTTACATGCCAAATTATAATTAGAGTTCATACCATCGAAACGAAGAAGATCAAGGTTCAAAATGTCGGTCAACCACACATTCTAGGGTTTATGCATTAGGGCCAAGAACTACAGATCTGATCCATGGAACTTGAATTTGAAGGATAGTTGAGTTATTGAAGGAAGAAGCCTAATCATCATTGACTCAAGGAAAAATAAGGAAGTTGAATCAAGGAGGCTTGTGACTTGGTCTTGGAGAGGTCATTGAGTCAAGGGTCTAGCCCATGGTCTTGGTA
Organism: Pinus taeda; assembly: GCA_000404065.3. Lineage (NCBI taxonomy): Eukaryota > Viridiplantae > Streptophyta > Pinopsida > Pinales > Pinaceae > Pinus > Pinus taeda. The sequence continues at coordinate 50,349 of APFE030944978.1, forward strand.
TTTATCAATTGAAGTCTATATAAGGAGAATATATCGTTTGGGTTTTCCTCTCATGTTGGAGAGGTTTTAGCCCTAGTTGATCACATATTCTCTATGTATCCTATCTCCTCATTGTTTATGCACTAGTAGATGTTTGATGAATAATATTGTTTTGAGCATTCTTTGTCATTGTGGATTAGTCTTGGATGTGTTTGTGTATGAAAAATTAGTTGGGTTTGTAAACTATGAGTAGAGCAGTGTTTGATTGATGCGTGCTTCCTACAATAAAATGTGTCTCTTAGTTAAACAATTAATTTAGTGGAAGCATGGGTATTTGGAAAATTATTTTGGAATTTATTCACCTCACAAGTACATCAACTCATATAATGCATAAATATAATGGAAAATGGTAATGTGTTGCATCATAGAAAAGATGTTGATAAAAAATGATAGCTTAAATGTACATGATAATTTGGAAAGGTGGGGAATAACTCTTTTTTAGTCATAGGTAGCCTAATCAATTAATTTTTTAATATTTAAATGTCCATGATGATTTTGGAAGTAGGTGGGTAGCAATTCTTACTCATGTCATAGAAAGCCTAACGAGTACTCTTCTCTATCTGGAATGATACTAGATACAAAACTTTTTTGTATTTTGTACTTCTTCATTTTTTTTATAACATATCATGTTATAAAAACATTAAAATAAGCTTCTCCCTTTGGTTCTTGCATCTGTGGTAAAATCTAAACGCAGCTTCTGAAAGTAGTGTTATTCTGGATGATACCAACAATATTTTTCAATCCATAAAGGTTTTAACCTATCTTTAGTATTTGATGAGTTTTTTTGGATGATTGTAGTTTAAAAATAAAGATGCATCTACAATTTTCTCACTTGATAATTTAGAATCAATGAAAAAAATCAAAATAATTACTTACATTTATTTGTAGAGTTTACCTGAAATTGATGGAACATGGTGATTACATCAAATGAGTGTGAAATTGAATTTTGAAATTTTATTAATGTCCTCAGTGCTTGGAAAATGTAATGGGGTCAGATGATAAGTTAACATGTAAGGTATTTAATGAGACATTCCTTCTCTTCTAAGAGAAGTATATCTAAACCAAGTGCAATACCAAGGAGGGAGACGATTATGTAGTGAGCAAAGCTTAGTTGTGTGGGTTTGGGGCTAAGGCATAGATGCTCCATTTAACTAAAGTAAAATGAGAGGAAATGAGGAAATGCATACTTTGTAATTCTTATCTATGAAGATTTGGGGTTCAAGGCTTAGTCACTTCTCAATTGAAATAAAATGAGATCAAATGATACAGGGACTTGCAAAGTATTAGTTATATGTAATGACATTAAAGTGAGTAAACACAAAGTATCAAAATTTGAAGTAGAATCAACCCTTGTGTATGAAAATTTAGTCAAGAATTTTTTTTATGGATGAATTCCCCCTCAAATAGACATTTGATTCATGCAAAAGCTTAGAAAACCACATATATGGAATCAAGGTATCCCTCTTAGATGCATAAACCTTTCCCCTTGGCTTCCCACTGACTTTGAGGTTGTGTTACCCTACACTCCTATATGCTTACTAGGGATACTAAACTCGAACATGACGGATTCTAAGATATATTGTGATAGGGGGATGAGGACTTCGGAAATTCTTGCTGCCACAAGAAAGTATTGCCATATTTAGTTCAACAATATGGAAGCAAAATCCTCAAGTAGAAGGATTTATGGTGCTTTTTGAATTGTGGGAAATATAAATGCCATACATTATGGTGCTTCTTGGTACAATATTACTGATTCATGGAGAAAGATCAATGGTTCCTTCAGTGGAACTATACCAATGTGTGGGTGGAACCAAGCTCATGAGATTCATTTTTTACTACCATCACCATGAACTACAACCAAATTGACTCATGAGATTCATTTTTTAATGCATAACAATGAACTACATCCAAATTGGTTATAAAAGATTGCATTGCTAAAAGCTAATTTTTAGCTTTAAAGTTTGACATAATAATTATAAAACCAAATCTCATTTGTTTAAATAACATGGAAACCCAAGATATTAGTATTAGATAATTAAGCATTAATAAAAAAATATTTATAGTTTTCTTGTTTAATTATATAAAATCCAAATCTAAATTTGTTTAAAATAACAAATTACAACATGGTTAATTTTTTTTGTAATTTTGAAAAATAAAAAATATAATTTTTTGAAACGAGTATACGATAAGATAAGAAAATATACATTCCATACATTTTGATATATTCATAAAATATAATGTCTTTAAAATTTATAAAATAAATAAATAATTATAATTAAAAAATTTAACGATCATCCAAATTAAAAATTTAATTTCTGTCACGTTTACTTTCCCGCCGTGGTGTATTTCAATGAATGTTAAGTAGTTGAAAAAAAAGGAAAGACCATTTTGCTGGGTTTTCTTCCCTGCCTTAGTCTATTCGAATGAATGTTAAGTAGTTGAAAAAAGAGGAAAGACCACTATGTTGTGTTTTCTTCCTTTCCTTAGTGTATTCGAATGAATGTTGAGTAGTTTAAAAGAAAAAGGAAAAACCATGGGCACAATACAATTTGTGACTATATGGAAATAGGTACAAGTCACTAGATCAATCTTTAGGGTTTCTAGATCGATGACCATTCTTAGAATTGATTTGCAAATTTCTTTTATATTTTCGCATGAAATGTGTATTGAGTATTTGAAAAAAAAAAGGAAAGACCATGGTCATAGTGCAATCTGATCTGTGGCTATATGGAAATAGGTACATGTCCTTGGATAATTTTTAGGGTTTCAAGATTGATGGCCATTCTTAGAATTGATTTTAGAATTTGTTTTATATTTTCACATGAAATGTTGTAGTAATTCACTAGCATTTATTGTTTCATGTTTCAATTCGGATGCGTTGAGAAATAAGATTGAGGAGGATCTCTTCAATGGCTTGCTCACAAACCATGGACCTATTTTCATTGGGAAAATTTGGACCACGATGGAAGGATCAAAAGGCTTGGTCTTCTTTCAAGAGCCCAAGAAAATACTTGCATAGGTACCGTTTTTTTCCTTCAATTCGTTCCTCCATTTCAATTGCTTCGAACATCTACCAAGTTTTTCACCCACAATTAGGTTATTTTTGTTTTTTTTCTTAAGAATTTAGATTCAAATGAACTAGCCCCACAATTACTATATTGGAAACGAAATTTATATTAAATATAAGCTAAACTCTTATAGTAGTTTGGTAGTATACCACACTAGGAAAACATCAAAAAAAGCAACAACGTAGACTTCTCAAGGTAACTCCCTGCCCTCCCTCATTTCAATGAAACATGAAAATATTTTATTACTTTCATCCATTTCACGGAAATTCCTAATTAGAAATCTCAATTTCAAGCTCTGTTACTAGAAACCGAACGGAAGTTTTCGTTTCTGAAAACAAACCTTATAAAAAATGAAACGGTACAGAAAACAGTGTTTTATAGGGTAGTTTCTATATTTTAATGCAAGAAACTGTGTTTTCCTAAAAACCTTATAGAAAATGGAATATTACAGAAAACGATGTTTTATAGGGTAGTTTTTGTTTTTTAATGTAAGAAACTAGGTTTTCAAAAAACGGTTTTTCTTGAAACTGTTTTATGGAAAATGTTAATCTGGTTCATTTGCAATGTGGATCTCTTCCCGATTGGACACCCGATATGAATCGTAAAAATCATTGTTTTCTAGATAGTTTTTCAAGGCATTTTCATAGTCTATGGTTAGTTAACCGTATATAGCTTAGGTGCTAACGGAACAGGTTTGTTGCAAATAGGTTGCGTGTTCTCCCTAGTGAAAATTCATTGCAATAGTGCTTAATATATCTTTAATAACATTGACTATCTAGGGATTGTATTAGTTAAAGTTATTTTTTTTTTTAATTGTAGTGATTGATGTGTAGCAGTGTATGGTTAAGTTTTTACAATTTTTTTGTTATTTTTCTGTTGCTTTTATTTAAAAGTGGATTTAGTGATTGTATCTAATATTTAAAATGTGTATTTTTTGTAGAAAATTATAAATTTAAATGTATAATGTTTTTTTATATATATTTTATAAATAGTAGTTAAATAATTAGTTAATTTTAGTTAATTAATTATTTTATAAAATCATTGGGACAAAATGTTTTTTTTCCCATTGGTCTCATTTATAACCTCTCAAATGATTGGAAAAGGATTTTGATACAACCATCATATAGAAACTTTTATCAACTATTAGACTATCTATAATATTAATTATCATCAACCAAAGACATTAGTTTAATATATAAAAAATAATAATTATCTATTATCCATCCCATTAATAGTTTTATCCCATAAATACTTTTTCCATCGATCATAAGAGAGGTTATGTTAGGTAAATTGCAATAATAAAGCTTAAGAGCAACAAGATATTTATTAATATGTCTATGATAAATATGGAAAGTTTTATAATTACATAAATTAGTGATAGAAATAATTGTAAATTTACAAGAAGAAACAAGTCTTAAAAATCAAAATACAAAATAGAATCCATAATTTAATAAATGTTAAATACAAAACAAATAGGAGTACTACTACAAGAAAATACTCCTTTTCATTTATAAATAAGCAGCGTAGATCTCTCTCTCTCGAGCTTAAAGAGATATCAAATCTCTCTCTCTCTCTCTCTCTCTCTCTCTCTCTCTCTCTCTCCAAACCTCTTTAAGTGAAGAGATTTGATCCTCTCAATGCTTGATCGACAGGTAAAATGGATCTAAGTTGCTTTAGTTATTAGCCTTTGAATAGGTTACATTGCAGAAAAATACCATGGACAAAAACCATGGGTTAGGAGTACCAAGTGAAAAAACCACGGACGAGAAAAAACTATGCACTGGAGAATTTTACATTTTTTAATTTTTTTATTGGATTTGTTTTTTTATTTTTTATTTATTTTGATTGAGTTAAAATTCCAAATATTATAACATATTCCCCAAGTGGAAAGGGTCTCTTGGCACAAAAATCACAACCAAAAATATATTAAGACGTGCCTAGAGTAAAATACCTAGATTATGACATTTCTTTTCAAGACGTCAAGGTCTCTCTCGCTTGTTTTAATTTATTAAAGAAAATTGATGAGAAAAAACCAATAAATTAAATAAGCATTAAATATAGAACCATCGAATCTAACAAAAAGATGTGCAAAACTAGCAAATTAAATGAGTATAAAGTACAAAACCATGGAATATAACAAAACTATTGGTCATAACATTTTTTCAAAAGTAATTTTAACATAAACAAATCTAGGGACTAAAGAACAATGGTTTGGTATGTTATAACAACAAGTGATATTTATATATAAATATTTAACTAAGTAGAAATTAAAGAAAATCACAATTTAATAATTTATTTCACTTATTTATATTGATCAACCACACTTGTTAATTGGAGAGGTCGACTCACATAAAAATTTTTAATGGATCCAACAAAATAAAATGAAAATTAAAAAAATAAACTAATATCAAGAGATAATGTCTAAATTTAACTATTAAAATTGAACATAAAAATAAATTTACTATACAAAACCATATATATGATGCATTAAAATAATTAATGCAAAACATGACTACATATAATAATCATTTAATCAATGCAAATACAAATATGAGATAGCTATTATAACTTTAACAATAATTATGGTAAATAATATATACCAGCCTAGATCCATCTCAATTTCGGATAACCAACACCCTAAAGGAATCAAACCTCTTTTGTAAATTAGTAATGTGTATAGATATTTTATATATATTTTTATCAATTAGTTGTTAGAAAAATTTAGCTATTTTTTTCTCACAAACTAGCAATTTAATATCTAGTTCAACTATAGCTTTAAAATATATTATTTTTATTATTATAAAGATTAGTTTTCTATTATAATTGATTAAAGATAAAATTTTGAAAGTTTTCTCTTTAGATTTTGTCCTCAAACACATTTTTTGGTATTTATGGTTCTGCAAGTGGCAATAGTTCAAGACAACCCTCTATTTTTGGCTATATATCCAATGGAGATCAACTCAATCTCCATCATATTGTTACCCAACCATGAAAACAGTAAACCAATAACTGTGTCGAAAATGATACAATAGATCCCAAATTTGAGGTCCACTCATGTCACATCCAAAAATATATACAATGTATGTGGGATCATGTACTCATCCGGAAAATGAAAAGGCTAAATCAAACTTGAATTTGGTGCCAAGTGTTTCTTCACTATTGTATTTGCCAACCTAGAGGATCAAACATGGGTATTCAAGAATGGCTTATGTGAGAAATGGAAGCTTTGTTGATCACTATAAGTATTAAGGAATGGCCAATGTGAGTAGCTAAAACCTATGAGCAACTACTTATGAACCATAGTATTCGAGAATGTTAATGATGAATGCTTCATTTTATGTTACTATTTTTCTAGTTTTTTCTCTCTCCTCCTTTCGTGAATGTGAAGAAAATCCTTAGTTGTATGTTGCATATTTGTTTTGTTTTTCTCTATCCTAGTTTCTTGAATGTGAAATCTCTAAACTCTGTTTCTTGTCTCGTTATCATTTCTTGTTTCGTTTCCCCTTTCTAGTTTCTAGAAACATAGATTTCAAGCCCTTCTAGCTTTGATTGAAATTCTACATTGCTCTCAACTCTAGAAGAAGGTGATAGAAGGGATGGGTAGAAAGCATGGTACCTGAGATAGATTTTAAGAGGAAGAAACATTGAGTTAGACACTGTAATATTCCTCTCGTGTGGTAAAAGGATCACAACAAGGCCACACTAAGCCCCCGAGAGAGAACGAAGATGCTACTGGATGCAGTGGTAGCCATCATATTATGGTGCAACACTATATATTAAGGTCCACCAATGACATCATATTAGAAAAAATCTAAGCATGAAAATAGATTGAAACAAAATCAAAAGGGAAACCCTCACTAACTCATCAGGCCCTTGTTGAATAATCAGGAAACATTTGGGTATGAAAAATCAGGGATCCCTTCATGAAAGTCCATTTGTTCTATTATAGATCTCTTCATATTGACGAATGGTTGCGACCCTCCTCGAATGGTAATTGGATAAGTTTTGGGAATTTTCATTCGTTAAACTTCCTAGACACTGTTTGAAATTTTTTTATTTTAAACTTTTATACAAAACTTTGACTTTCACATTTTGTAATTTGGTTCATATGTTTTCATATCATGACACATTTGTTTAGATAAACTACATATTTATATTCTTTTGATTATGTTTTTCAACTATGGCTCTGAATTTGTCTTGGACAAGTAATGAAAATAAGATATGTTCCAGGGAATTGAACATATGTTTATTCATCACTTGTATTGATATCCTTTGAAAACATGGGCACGGAAACTTCAACCCATTTCTTCATTGCACTATGACCGATGGAGACTTTCCTTCCTATTGAGAACAACACATAGACCATATCATTCGAAGGAATACTAGTGTTATTCTTTCACCTTGAGATGGATATATATTTGTTCTATTGTAGTAGCGAAACAACCGCTACATTATGATACATCAACTATACTCAAAGGAAAAACCTATTTTTCCTATAAAACCACATTGAGAGTAATAAATATCATCCCATGTGTCATCATAGCAATGGATTCCATTTTTCTAATTCATTGTGTTTCTCATTCTAGTTTCCAAAATTATTGTGCAAGATTCTCTTGTCACTTTTGCCCTCCATGAACGTTGATAAGGAAATGCTAAGACAATGCTAAATGTCAAAGTTTAGCAGACATTTTGAAAACCTTTTTGATCCATTTTCTAACATGGTCCACAATCTGCTTTGATAGTACTATGATGTATCTCTTTCAAAACTTGATTGTCTTTCATAGCTGGATGACTAATTTGATAAATGAACTCTATAAATATGTCTTGGAATCGAACATTATTGGATGTTGTTGAAGATGGGCGAAGTGTTCACCCAAAATGTCCAAACATATCAATAACAACACATAGTGTAACATAAATATTCATAGTCATCCAATTATTAAATGCAAAATTATTACTCTAAAATCCTGGATTTCCCATACACTAGGGATATTACTTATATAACCCCAGGTTTTAGTTTCTCTTGCACGTTTGGTGATTCTGTTGGAATATGTCAAAATATAGAGTTCCTTGATGTCTTCACTCCAACTTCTTGGATGCCATCTCAAAGAAAGGCTCAAAGGGTATTCCAAATATTATCTTTAGAGGTGGCCATTTTGACCCGAAAGGTCGAGTATCCATGCCATCAGACTCACGCTTCTATGCATGTGTACATAATCCAAGCAATTTATCATCAATAAACATTGTTGCAAGACAATAATTATTCAAATACATTTCTGAGATGTTTTGGATATCTAAAGATATTTCCTTATAAAGCTCAAGTTCAACAAAGAATCCAACATATGGATCATGAAACAATGGATCCTCACACTAATATATTCACCATGGGACTGAGACAAAGACATACAAATTTTAAACTCCCTCATGTAGATGAGAAAGCAGTGTTGGAAACTCTCCATGTTAGTATTGACATTCTTACCATATTCAAATGGTGTCCTTCCTCATTGTAAATAATTCTTCAATAATATGGCCACTCTCCCACATGTGTCACTTCTTCCAATCCTCATGCTTAATTGCCACACTGCACCTATGCATTTCATTCAACAATGTATATGTCGTAGAATTTTATATCCACTTTATGTCCTCACAGGATGAAAAATCAGAAACAGATAAGAATATGGCAAGCATATTCAACATTTTGTGAAAACAAAAGCAAGCCAAATTAGAGAATTTGGTTTTAAGTAGAATGTAATTTTCCCAGATAGTAGAAAACATCTTTGCATTATCATTTCTAGTAAAGGATGGTAGAGTAGAAATAAATGTCGATGAAATGGAAAACACTTTGTTTCCCCAAAAATGCTCTAAGAGCTATAGAAATGGAATCTAGAGAAGCTTCTTACAACTAATTTGTTTTTCAATTTGATTTTAAAGGCTGGAAGTTAATGATGCAAGTTGTTGAAAGTGGTTAGGAGTTGATGCCTCACATAACCAATCCACTTATGGTTCCTTGTTCTAAGAAGGCTACAAAGAGTCCTATTAGAGAGATTTCAAGAAACATGGGCAAAGTGGTACATGAAACTCTTGATGTGCAGGACGATCAATGTGGAAGTGATGATGGTGGTGGAGATATTCAAATACCAGCAGCAAAGAAGTGAAATAAGTGTCTCCTATGACTTTTGTTACTTTTTTGGGTGTTTTTTGTTGGAAACTATCTATGTTTCTATCAGTGCACTGTAATTCATATAGGAAGCCAATATTTAACTTAAGTAATCTGGTATATAAATAATGCTATCTGGTTCTCATAATTAGTTATAATTAAGTTTGCTGGCAGTGCAAACTCTCGGTCATGTACTACAACCCTTTAGTCATGGTTCCAAGGCCTGGGCAAAAGACGGGCATCGTGCAAAAGGAAATTGTTAATGTAGGATGTCAAGTTTCATCTATTAAACCATGATTAGTCTCCTTGTTAAAATATGTTGTAAACTTATGTTTGAAAACAATTTTGAGATACCACACAAGAACAAAGCTTCTAATTTAAGAGTTGGTTTAATTTCAGAATACATAGAGATGGGAGTAGGGTAATCCCAGGCAAAAATGGATGTAAATACAAAGGTTCAAAAACTAGCTAGCAGCCCTTATCATACTCAAACCCTTCTACTGGCACTACAGGAATAGAGAGATCCACCCAGAGGCATGTGGAGAATAAATAGTGATACGCATGCTCTAGATTGACTAATTTCTTGATCCTAGCTCAAGTAGATGCAACTAGTAGATGGAAAGATATTGGGAATATATATCTATTAAGTATGTGTATATGAAATCCATTATGTCCCTTTTTGATTTTCAAGGTTGAAGGAATGTAATGGAGAAAGGGAGATCATATTTTTCCTCTATATCCCACCTATCAGGACACTAGGATAAGTCCGAATAATAAGAGCTTGGTTCATTCATAAGTGTATGACTGTAAAATGCAATCATGAAATTTATTAAGCTAGGTCATCCTTTATTTGAGTTTCATCCTTTATTTGAAGCTTCAAGCAATATACTCAACCTCTTTTCAACCCTTTAGTCTTCCTGGAATAGCTACAGAACAACCCTATTTAACCCACGTTGAATGCCTCTTCTTGTTGTGCTCTTGAACTTCAAATTTCGGCCCTTATCCCTACAATAACACCTATGAACAACACCCAAAGCAACCTCTATTTCACACGTTGCACCTACAATAAAACATAAGACTTCCACGTTGCTTATAGGGCTTATTTCTTGTTGTCTTATGGATCCTTCTTGCAGTGGCTAGGGCCTCCCTTTGACTGCATCTAGAGCCTCTCTGAGTGTTGCTTTATAGCTCCCTTGATTGCGGCTATATGCCTCTTCTTGATGGCTAATAAGGGCTTCCCTCTTGCTATGGATGAAGGCCTCATTCGTTGTGGATAAGAGGCTTCCTTTTGATGTATATCTGACCTCTCTTGACTTCATATTAGGCCTCTCTCTAGACTATGTCTTAGGCATCTCTCTTATTGTGGCTAAGCCTCCTTTTGATTGTGGTTAGGGCTGCCTCTTATTGCAGCTAGGGGTTCCTTTTTTACTGTGGCTAGAGCTCCTTCAAGACTACATCTAGGTCTCCCTTCATGACTGTAGTTAGGGCTCCCTTATGAACCCAACTAGTGCTCAACCCATTACACCCTGCTAGCCTCGTGCTGCCTAGGGACTCTTGTACTATAACATTCTCTGTTGCTTCATCTGCATTCGTCTCTACCCACATCCACCAATCCTGCTACTCTCTCTTTGGGGCTCCCGTAGCGAGGTGTAATCCAAGAAGTTGGGTACCTCAAGTATTTATCCCTCATCACTTGTAGTCCTCCTAATTGCAACTTGATTTCTCCCCACCTCTTCTGTAGATGTACAAGAGCACTCCCTGTGTCCCTTGCATGCCCTAGGACACTACGACATGAGCACTAGTGCATTAACTATGACAAAAGGTCACTTTCTTGTTAATTTGACCATGAATATCTCTTCGAAAGAGCAATATTTCTTAGCTTTGTTTACGTTAGTGGTTTGATAAGAACATTTCTACAGTCTCTTCACTTAATTTCTTAAATTGTTTACATTTATGCTTTTTGACAAAAAAAGGGCTAAAATTTTACCCTCGCTAAGTAAGGATTCTTTAAATAACCTTCTAGCTTGGTTCCTTTTTGTTCCATATAATATTGGAAAAGTGTCATGAATTTGCATTGAACAATGTAAGAATCTAGTCTTCTCCAGAAACAATCAAGCAAACTTTTCATTTTGAAAATTACCTACCAGTTCTCGACATATTCTTTGAAATTTCGATGTTGAAGAAGTTGGATTTAGGTAAGTGATACAGAATGCACACCTATAGTTCTATTGTTCACCTATTAGACCAGTGAAAATTATAGGAAAATTGGAAGGGTTGGACATGAATGTTCCAACCATACACTTATTGGCCTGCAGTGCATATATTCATAACACATACCTAAAATACTATTGTTCACTTACTCTGCTAGTGCATATTGTAGGAAAACAATTAATGTTGGACTTCATTGTCTCAAGTTCACACACTAGAGCTAAAGAAGCAATGTATTATGTGCATCCTTAGATATGTTTGACATTGCAAGCTAACTATTTAATTAAATGCATGTATAAAAGTTCTATGTTAGCAAAAAAACCATCTATGTTTTCTTCTAGCATTTTGGGCTGAATTCACAATAATATGCTAAAAAGTGTCATTTCAATGTCTGGAAATTAAGATATATAAATGTGAGATATATACTATAGATCTTTCGGTTATCTCCTTTTCAAATTTGAGGTTTTTTAGGCTACATGTTAATTGTTTGAACTTTGATCTTTGAATAAATTCCTCAATGGACTTCGTAAATACTCGAATGAATGGATTTCATAAGTCAGTGTTACCATAAATCGTTTTATTTCAAAGATTTGACCTCCATATTTTCAAGAATTACAATATCTACAATAAATGCTTATATGTATAGATACTTATGTTTAGCATTATATATGTGTTGGAGTGGTTCCTTTATGTTTTACTATAATCCTGATGCTGACAAGCTTTAGCTGAATTCTTTCACCAATTGTTCATAGAATATGCAGAAGATTTCATTGTCAAAATGTGGCAAAAATTACATTTCTTCTTATTTATTTTTTTATTGTTCATGACAAGATTATCATCCTGTAGGAATGAGGTATCCTACAATCTGTTTCAATTTCTTGATATTTTTTTTCCTTCCATTTTTTTACAAGGATGTAGATTTGATTTTCATGTTGATGATTTTTGCATGTATCTTACCTAGCCCCAAATGTTGGTAATGGAGGGGATATTGAGAAGTAGTCATGGAAAACGATTATTAGAGGTTAATTTTACAATACCACTTCCACGTTGTATCGATTTGTTTTTTAATGGTAAGTAACATAAAGAATAGTTATTTAATGACAGGGTTGAAAGGGCAACCTCATGTCTTAGTTTTGAGTGATTTATTTGTGTTTATTAGCTCTAAGTCATCTTTTTTTTATTTTTACTAGATCAATTATTTCACTAATGCAATATGCATGGATTGTATTTCTCACCCGATGTTATTTACTTGACATGGTTGATATAACATTTAATTCTAGGCCACTTTTATTTATGTCAAAAATTTTATTGATTAAAGGATGTTCATGTTTTGATTGGTTTACTTGGAGCTTGGTTCATTTATTTTTTCTAAATTCCACGTGGATTTTATTTTTTCAGGGTGAGCTCTTTGCACTAGTAAGGACAGATGAGTCCTAGAACATAAGTATACAAAAAGAACATCTTTGTCCTTTGTTGTGTATATGTTATTCATTATATCATTGATGGATGGTTATTGATTATGTAAAACAGAGGATGGGAAGGTCCTACCAATTCTCTTGACAAAACAAAATAAAATGGAGTGGTAGATTTTTTTTTTAAAGGGTGATCCAGAAATCAGTACTTGAATGGTAGAACTTGAGAATGGAAAGCTCTATGATCTGGATCTAGAGAGACAAGATACCATGGAAAAAAACTAATGGTATTGACAAGTCTTCCCCAAAAATAAGCTCTAATTGTTAGACCACCACCCAAATTTCAGTTATCTGTAATGGATATAGTGACTCTAGCTTTATTTGTATGAGTAATGACTTTAGCCATTGCCTTATTCATTTCCTATGAATGATTTTGATTTTGAAACTCAAACTACTTTGTTGTTAAATTAAGTAAAGCTTTGACGAAAAACTTATAGTTTTCAAATCCCTTTTCTAAATCTATTTTCTTGAGAAAATTTCTCTTTTTAATTTAGGTACTGTAGATTCCTACTGTGTGACATATGCTATAATATAATTGCCTGGATAAATAAATAGAAGTGTTGTACAACATAGTCTTTTTTAAATCTAAAGAAACAATATTTCCAAATAAAAAGTTTGTTAATTAAGAACATCTTTTAGACTTCTTTGCTAAGTTATGATTATATTTCGTTAGGGGATTCTGTGTATGCTGATATTGTGTTATCTCTTTGGTTTTTGTCATGTAACAATGGTTAATAAGGAATGCGTTCTTGAGCAGCAAGGACACATCTTATTCTACTATCAGTAGGAAACTCCATGGTTTTCAAGCATGGCAACAAAAGCACAGATATTAGTGGGATATCCGAAGTCCATGTTGGATGAATTTAATACTAGTGATGATTTTGATTCCTTGTCAAATAAAAAATGTTATGAGTCAAATTCAAATAAACAAAAGTAGCTCAAGAATGAAGGTTAAGCTATTGCTTTCTGTCCAAGTCAATCTCTTATTTGTTGGTTGCTGTCATGTTTTGAGTGTGGACTTGTGAAATTCCAAATTGCATGTTGGTTCCCTTATTATCTACTATATAGTACTCATATATATATATTCACTAGCGCGATACTCATATATATATATAATATATATAATATACTATATACTATATATAGTCACTATATATCATATATTATCTATCTTTCATGGTTTCACGAGATCCGTGTTACATTTTCATAGAAGTTTAGATATCATTCAGATATCTAAACACCAAACATCAACAACATTGAGATTTTTCTTTCACTCTACCTATAACATATTGCATTTGTCTTCATCAATGTTCTTATTCCATATGTTATCAACTTATGACATTTCCTTTGCAATATTTGGTGCATTTTCTAGTTAATATTATAAATGTCTTTAGACTTTCACTTCTAATTGAGTATTCAACTGAACATATTGATTCTCTTATACATAATTATTTCTCCCTCCACCCACTTTTCATAACTTCCATAACCATTAGGTAGGGACCTGCAGCTTCGATGTTTCTTTGCTTGCTTAGTAAAATATTGTTGAGACTTTAATTTATTGAATGATGTAGAATTTACAATTTATGAAGTTTCAAGGTCTAATTTTAAAAGTATAATTCTTTAAAGGGTGATAGTTCAATGGAAGAGCACTGATCCAGACTTAAACAGGAACACAATAAAATATAGAGATAACCATATACACAAAGATGCAGCGAAAATAATACTTCATTTCATTAATGGAAAATACTGAAATATGCTTACAACCGGAAATAGAAATAAACCAACTAGGGCAATGGTAGCTTATCTCTGAGAAGAGATGTGTGGCTACATGCCTATGAATTGTTCCGAACTATGTTACAACGAGGCTCGAAGGCCTATTTATTGTTGAGAAACAATGGAAAACCCTTCACATTCCAAAAGCTAACCCTAGAAGATGAAACGCGGAATTGTGGGCCCCGTTTTTGGGTAAGTTGGTACATCAACTTCCCGGGGTCGCGAATTGGTCGTCTTATCTCCGTTTGACATGCATGATAGCCCGTTGG